>VYZS01064278.1:26652-37165 GCA_013400695.1 Neodrepanis coruscans
GGCGCGCCCGCCCGCACAGGCGCCGCGCCGGCCGCTCCCGCCACTACTCCATGGCCGCTGCTCTCGCCGCCGCCCCTGCTCGGGGACCGGGGCTTTCCCCTGGCCACCCAGAACCATGCGCAAGAGGAGAGACACGGCCTGGGCCACAAGAGTGGCTGCCGGGGCCGCTGGCGCAGGCGAGACCAGTGCTCTCGCCGGGGCTGAGGGGAGTGGAGGAAACTGGCGGTGGGGGCCGGGCGGCCCCTCGGTCCAAGCGGATGGGGAGGGGAAAAGAGGCGTTCCCCCCTCCCCCCCCTCGCCCTTGCCTGGCCGGCAGCCCGCACAGCAGCGACAGAGACTGTTTTTTTTTACTTTCATTTTTAACCCTACCACACTGGGCAAACTAGTCCAGTGGTTGAACAACATGATAGTATTTTTTTTTTATTGTGCTAAAAAGGAATTTCCCATGTTGCATTCTGTGCTCATTGCCTCTTGCCTTTCAGCTGTGTTCCACTGAGAAGAGGTCAACACTGTCTTTGTTACTGTCCCCTACAACATACTTAAATAAGTAGATAAGATCCCTTTGAGCCTTCTCATCTGTAGGCTACCTGGTCCCAGCTCTCAGTCCTTCTTCATAAGACAGATACTCAAGTCCTTCTATGACCTTTGTGGCCCACTACTATACTTTCATAAGTCCATGCTGCTATTGTACTAGGAGATTGAGAACTCTGGAGCACATAGCACTCCAGAAGGGTCCCACTAGTGCTGAGGGGAAGGATTACTTCCCTCAAGACTTGTTAGCACTGCTCCTCCTAAAGCAGCACAGTATACCACTGGGTTTCTTTGCTGTAAGGACATATTCCTGCCTTATATTCATCTTGACTCTTATAGTCAAAGGACCCTTTTGTTCTATTTCATGAAGCTACTTTCATGCTAGGTGGTCCTAAGCCCACACTGATGTTAGTCTTTCTCAGGTTCATATCCCTTTGCAAATTTTCAGGAGATTCCTCTTGACCCATTTCTACAGCCCCATCTGGATGGCAGCACAACAATTTGGTGTATTAACCACTCTTTCAATATTTGAATCTCATGCAAGTTTGCTAAGAATGCACTCTACCCTATTATCTGTATTCTTAATGAAGATGTTAAATAGTGTTGGCCTCACTATTGATCCCTGGGTGACACCACCAGTGCATGACTAGCCTCTAACTGGACTTTACAACATCCATTGCAGCCTTCAGTCAGTTATCATTTTACCTTACTGCCTATTTATCTAATCTGTACTTCATAAATTTTTTGATGAGGGTACTGTGAGAGATACAGAACTAAAGTAAAGATAAATGATATTCACTGTTCTCTTCTTGTCCACCAAGCAAGTAATTCTGTTGTAGAAGGGCATTAGGTTGTTCAGATGTGATTTCTCCTTTGTAAATCCAAGCTGACAGCAACCAATCACCTTCTTGACATGTCTGGGGAACCTTGGCTTTTTCCATGTCTTTTGTCTTCAAATCTCCTGCCTCATTTAACAGCGTGTCCACATTTTCCCTAGTCTTTTTTTTTTTCCTTAGTGTCGTATGTAAGATCTCTTCTTGTTATTCTTGCTGTCCCTTGACATATTAACCTGAAGATGAGCTTTGGCTTTCCTAAACTTATCTCTGCACATTCAGACAGTGTCTGTACTATTCATCTTTGGTGCCCAGATCCTTCTTCTCTCTCTTCTATGCTTTCATCTTATGTTTGATTTTTGTAAGAAGCATCCATGTAGGCCTGCTGACACTATTTCTTGAGTACAAATTATTATCTACTAACATACTAAATGCAAACTGGATAAATAAAAAGAAAACATAAAATGAAACTCATTGTTACTGCTAGTTAATGTAGCCACAGCAAACTTTTGTATCAGCTCTAGTGCCTAGAGTTCTTGTTTTTATTCTCTTTGTAAAACAGAGCCTGTACCTGATAAATTACTGTTGTTGGCCCAAATTCTCAGGTATTTATTCACACAGATCCACTGAAGACAAAGCAACTTCTCTCATCTGTACCTGCTGAAAACAGAGCTCATTAGAGTCTTTTTTATTGTAACTCATTAATTGAATGTTAATGATTTATTTCCTGTTAAGAAATTGAACATCTCTAGATATTCTAAATTCTTACTTGGTATACTTGAACATCTAGGTATCATATTTGTTTGGTAGTTACTGTCTCAGAGAAGTAATTTTCTGAAAGATTATCCCTCATCTCAATGGAAACAGATGTAGAACTAGAGAAACCAGAACAATTACTGCCTGCCTCTTTTCTCTCCACTGTACCTGTACAATGGGTAACTGAAAGTAGAAAATTTTATGTGTCACAGTAAATACTTGCTAGACTAAACTGTATTCTGTCACTGAAATGTCGGGCAGAGAAAGACAATTTAATGAACTATCAGCATACTGATATTTCTTACAGTATTAAAACAAACATTGAATTCTAATCCATACCAACAAGGAAAATCACACCTCTTGCAAAAGGTGTAAGAGCACACAAAGGCAAAGGAATTAACTAAGTCTCAATGAACTTTAAATGGTTTTAGTGTCTTGTTAAAGAGTATTTCTTACAGCTACTTATTGCAGTAATAAAATAAAAAGTTTTTTTTTTTTTAAAGTTTGTTTATGTAATATTACTGTCTTCAGATTTCTCCAATGAAAATGTCTCTAGTTTCACAGGGATACTCATTACATCTCTCAAAGTTCTAATTACTATTTTTATTGTTCACACAATGAACAATCAACTAAAAAATACTTTTATTAAGGATAAACGGCAAAAAACGAGATAAAAAACTCCCAATAAAAGTTAACTACAAATAATTAAACCAATCTGAAAATTCCAATTGATAGACAAGGGAAAAAAAGTATTGTCACTCAAGGATTAGTAAGATAAACAAAAAGACCCCATATAGACCAAATCTGGAAAAACCTTCCCAATTCAAACAGTATGGCCAATGTAGAGTTCAAGAAGCTCTAATGAAATATTTGTAAACAAGTAAGTATTATATTGAGTTCTGAAGGATGAAGCTTTATTTATTACAGATGAATGATACTACCAACTCAGAAAAATACTGAGAAGGTCATTGATGAAATAAAGATTTACAGTTACTTCAAGATTACTATTTAGTGCAAAGCTAAAATTGCAAGAATATGAATTAATTACTCTATTTCAATGTGTTTATTAAAAGAAACCACGGAGCCAATCTTAAATTACTAGTTAGAAAATTTAGGAGTGTTTCGTATTTATCCTACTAAAGGGGACGCATAGGGTTAAGGAGGATTGGAATGAGGCAATTATAATGCCTATATTTGAAAATGTAAAAGAAGAAACACAGAATTTTAGAAGAAGCAGCCTGCTTTTAAATTTAGAAAAGCTTATGGAAGAAATATCTGATAATCAATAAATGTTTGAAAATAAGAAACAACTAATACCATTTTTGGATGCTTTAAAGTCAAACCTTAACTTTTTATCTGACAGGGTAGAAGATCTGCTTAAAAATAATAGTTAGGAGACTGCATATAACTTGATATCATTTCACAAGACATTCTCATATGCAAAATAAGAAAAAACAGTATAGATAGAATAATTATGTTTTATGGCCCATAACTCCCTTTCATAATGTAATTCCTTAAAGGGTCTATATTGAGTCTGGTTATTTGTAGTGTTTAAATTAATGATTTGTCTTGTGATATAAACACTGTACACATGAAATTTGCAGGTGACGAAAAGGTTTGTGAGGGTTTGCAAACATGCTGGAGATCAGATCAGAATTAATAATCTCTTAACACCATTTTTTCCCCTGAAAAAATGGTCTTAGAGGAAAGTAAAGAGCATGAGTCAATAAACACAAGGTAAGATTTGACACAAAAATAGGAATAATCTTCTACCCAATTACAAGATTAGAATAACAGTTGTTCAGAAAAGGTCTTCGGGTTTATAGTGGATCAAAAAACTAAATATTACTCAAGTAAGTCATGGTGCTACAGGAAAGACAAACCTCATATTAACATGTATAAGCAGAAATTCTGTCTTTGAGACATGCAATTACTCTCTTTACTTTCCTCAGTGCTGATAAGACACCAGCTAATTGTCAAGAACAATGTGGACTGACCAAGGAGAGTTCAGTGGAGATCAATATGAAATTTGGAAAGAGGAATGAATGAGGTTTGTTTAGCCAAAACAAAGAAAGAACTGAGAGGCTATTATTAGAGCTTACAGACACAGAAATATTGTGCATTGAACGAAGAGGGACCCATCTTTCATTCATGTCTTTAATGAATAAAAGTAATGAACTGAAGCTATAGAAAAGAAGATATTAAAGCAAAATTTGAAGACAAATGTAACAGATTGCCTTGGGAATATGGTAGATATCCATATTTGAAGGTTTTATAAAACGAATCATACAGGGGATTGTTGCATATTCCCTTCAGATTCGTTCTAACCCTGTGATGGTTGAGAAACATTGTCAACTGAGATGAACAACGGAACATCGAGCAGTAAGAGTGAGCTGGTTATGATAACTGTAAGAAAGAATGGGACATCAAATCATTCAGACCCTTGAATTTAGAAACTAATAGGAAAATATTCAGTAACAACCTAGAAGTTTGCTCTCTGGAAATGAGAGGACTCAAAAGAACACTGGATGTTTGGTGATCTTGCAAGAGTCTTCCATCATCATTATTTGCTTTGAAGAATAATGTTGTCTTTTAATATATACTTGATTTTTTTCCAGTACTATAGATGCCAATATGAAAGACACTTGTGACAAACTCCTCTTTTAGAGAACTTTATGTGATATCTCTTGATCATCCTAAATACAAAAATTACTTAGTTTTTCACTTTGATATAAGCATAGAGTGACTACAAAGACAAACAGAAAAATGGAAAGCTTTTGTTACCACATGGTCTGAAAGTAGTTCTTCTGTACAGTATTTACTAGACTAAGAGCTGAGATAATAATATTTGGGTTAACAATTGTAGAAAGTTTAGGATTGTGACAGACTTTAGAGATCATTCATACCTGATTGTTATGAACAGGAACAGTTTCTACTAGATCAGGTTTTTCAGAGGAAACAGGGAAAGAATTATATTACTTATATAGTACTCAGGAACCAAAGAGATCATCAACAAACTTATGTCAGAAGTTTTATAAAGAAGTTTTTATCAGATGGATTTTCAAAAACAATTAAAAACTCTACTGCCAATAGGAGAGGTGAAAATCCCCTCAATACAATTGTCCCATTTTCCAACTCCCCCACTCTGCTTGGTTGTTTCTGTGCTAACACTTGTTCATTCAGTAGTTGAAAATTACATGAGTTTCCTCCCTAATTCATCCTTCTCTCACTAGCACACTTCAAATTAATTTTTTGATGCTACTGTCTTAAAATAATTGCTAGCTTTCTGTTAAAAACCTCAGTGAAGATGGTACAGAAATAATGTAGATTATTTAGAGAAAACAGTTGAATTACTGACCTTCAATGTGACAGCAATAGCTTACAAATTCATATTTCTTCTCTGTGCTTCACTAATGGGAAGGATTACAATACATCTTTTATTTCCCATTACCTCAATGGCACAGACTGATGTCTAACTTAACCAACAGAAAGGATACTTCTGATATTTTTCTTTATTATAATTATTAATAATTCCTTTCACTATAGTTACAGACATAAATTAAAAGTCTTCCTCTAAATCAATTCAAGTAATCTTAGAGTCAAAATAAGATGTTTAAATTATTTTTTTAAATAAAAATATTACATAGTTAGTCTTCATTATTTCTGGGTATTTCTTCCAGTGTTTTGAAAAATATCTGGAAGTAGAGCTGTACATTATAAATTGACTTAATCTGAACCAACATGAAAATAGTATTTTAAAATTTCACACTGTATCTTATGAGTCACTCAGAGAAAATATTTTTGTAATTTCACACCCTCATTATGAATAATGTAAAAAACCAATTAATACAAAATGTTCTGAATTATGAATTAGGACCAAATTAAAAATGCAAAATTAGAGAAAAACAATGACTGCTTGTTTTAAATTCCTCTTCCAGACAGGTAACCATTTTTAACTACATCTGCTATCCATGTTTGATCGATATCTTTATCTATTCTTATGGCTAATGAGGAGCAAATTATTTATTACTCATGAATGACGCTAACTACACACTCCTTCACAAAAGAAGAATATTACAATTTACATTTAAATGAGATTTGAAATGTTAATGAACAGAGCCAGTATTCTAATTATGTATACAAATACATTAAATTAAGGTGAACTTTACTAGAATAATTACTTCAGAATTATAGTCTATGTTTGCCCAGCAGCATTAATGAAGAATAGTTTAGTATTTGTAGGGTAAGTCCCAAAAACTGAGGGCCAAGAATAGGCATTGTTTGCCACTATGTATTTAATACCATTTGATAGGAGGGAGATAGTAGGGACGTAGTTCTTCCATGTCCATCTGGGTCAGCTGGGTCCAGAGAGACACAGAATCTTGGTCTCTAACTCAATTTGCAATGCCTAAATTCCCTTTGCCAGGGTTTTACTTCTTGTTGTTAATTTTTTTTGTTTGTAGTTTTGTTTGTAGAGGTGTTGCACCAGATTTTTTCGGTTTTGTTTTGTTTTGGGGGTTTTTTGTACATAACTCTCATTTAAATATTTAAGAGTAAGATGGTAAAAAAAAAAAATTCTCAGGAATACTTAATGCACATGATGTAAAAATGCAATTTTTGTTTTCACTTTAAAAGGCAAAATGAACACATTTTTTCCTTTCTTGACCAGTCATATTGAATTTACTGCAGTCCTATTTCTATGTCAGAAGAAACTAAGAAATATTATCAAGTTTTTCTGACTGAAGAAAACATTTTCTTTACTTATGTTAGCAAACCCAGGAATGAAAGCTGGTATTTTATTCAGAAACACCATTCAGCTTGAAAAAATCGTCCCTCAAGTTTTTCAATTTTCTCTCATTTATCTCAGCTCTTCTACATATAGGCAAACTCCAGATATCTTTAAAGGTTTGAGAAATTAACAACAGTCAAGTAAGCCTCAGCCAAGGCTCCTAAGCAATAGTTTGTGCCATGATAATTTTTTTCATTAGCTTTTTCTTTAAATCAACATTTTTCTCATACTATGAGAAAAAAAACCCCAAAAAACAGAGGGATTCAATCTAAATAATTTAGTAAATAATGTAGTGGAACTGTAGTAGAATGGCATCTCAAACTTTGCATGATAATTCAAGAGGCACTTAGGAATACCTTAATTTTCAATAGCATGGATGACCAAACCTGGTGACAAAGATAGAAAAGTCCAAAGAGATTTTAGTATTTGTATTATACAGCATTACTGAAAGAACTCATTATTATATTATTAACCTGAATTTAAACTCCCATCTGAATCTACTTTTTTAAATCTATCACTTTTTAATCATTATCACTACTATTACCTTCTGTTTCTCTTAGTAACAAGTTAAATAAAGAAAGAATAGAAACTCTCAAGATTTATTTTTAAGAAGGCTAGGTAGACTAGGTCAATAAACTTGCAGCATCCAGTAAATGAGCTTTATGAGAGGGTAGCTCATGATTAAAAATTAGAATAATGCTTGCAGATTAATATTAGTTACTCATTTGAGCATTTGGTTCAAATGTCTTGCATTGAATCTAGACAGATGAGAGTTCTCTGACCATTCCAAAATAAATGGGCATACTAGCAAAAGGATTTCAAACAGTATAGTAAAAGTCAATGTCTTTAAGAGACTCCTTAATTGGCTTCCTATTCTAAGCAGAAATTTCGCATTGCCTGCAGCTCACAAAATTAACATTAAAATGAAAAAACCCTCCCTCTCTTTCACTTTTCTGTAGACAACATGTTTTGTGAAAAAAACTTAACATTCTGTACTACTCTTGGTTACAATATGAACCAGGCAACTACATAAACCGGAGGATGTAAAGGGCCAGATCTATTACATCATAGGCAGTCTGGATAGTAATGATAATCTTTATTAAATATTGCAAGTCCGGGTGAAAAGCTTCAATAAAAATCCAGAAATCTCGCAAAAACTACTGATTTAGGATTAAAAATTAAACCATTTATTTATCAGGAATATCTTAAAAAGGATTCCTCAAAACTGATGTTTTAAAACATCTGAACCCAAGAAGTTAGGCACTCATGCCCATATTAGGCTAATAAACTATTATTATGGTAGAACCCGATGAAAAAAGGTGAAATGCTTTTCATTTATTTGTTTGATATACACTTCTAAAGTAAAATGCAGAAGAAACAGACTAGCCAAAAAGCAATTGCTATTTTTGATGCAAATCTGATGCAAAATACTCTGTGGAAGGAACAGTTATTTGTTGCTGAAATTGAGACACAAATCCTGTTGCAGCAGCTTCTCCCAACTGTACACACATAGTATAATTGCATGTTATAACTGCATGTTTATGGAATAAAACCTTTTTTTCTTGTTTGTTTGTTTGTTTGTTTTAAATTTCACTGTTAGACCTTCTTTGTATCTCCACTACCTTTCATCTCTCTATACTTCTGCAGTTTTAGTCAGGACCACTTTAATCTTAGACAGGAAAAAACAGGAAACAAGTTGTATCTGTCTCTGCTCTTTATCTTGTCTTTGAAAATTCCCTTCCAGTGAAATACAATTTTCTGTTTGGACTGTATTCAGTTTTTAGAGTATCTCCATATCTTGTTTTCCATGTAAAATTCATAAACATTTAATTATTATTTTTATTAGTATTGCAAACTTTTCAAAGTTGTTTCCTTTACCTGAACTTCTCTGAATTGTGTAAACAGATGGTACTAATCATGAGGCAGATATTTTTTGTTTAACTTTCAAAGGTAATTAAGTGTATTTGGAAAGACTCAATATATTTCTTGTGTTCAAGATTTTATTTAAACAAGGTAGGTGCTATTATCTCCAATATGCATACGGCCTGTACACCTGACTTATGGAAAAAATTAAATTTGACATGCAAAAGAGATTTGTATCTTATATGCACAATGAATTACACTGTGCATGTATTCACAACAAAAACCATCAACATGCTTCATATTACAGTTCACATTTTTAAATGCTGCCTGAGTGTCCAAGTATCACTTTTACATCAGAAACCTCTTTCCAGAAAATTTGGAAAACTAAACCAACTTTTTAACTTCTTTCTTTATGAATGTTTCAATTAAATTTAAGTATTCTTTGTTAAGAAGACATAAAAATATCACTCTGTGCTCTAGATTATCCATATAAAACTGAAACTACTCAGCTGAAACAACCTATTAAAAAATCTTTCCAGCCAACGAGACAAAATGAAACTTTTAGGTTTCTCTCAGTGTCAAGAAAAAAATCTACAAGCTTCAAAATGTCAGTGTTTCACATAAAAAGCCTGTTGACAGAAAGCAAAACTCACAGCATAGTCACTCATTCTTGTCATCTCTCTACAGGTCAATAATAGCCCAATTTTTGTGGTTTTCTCATGCATGACTGGTTGTAAAATTGGCTATAGAAGGTTTCATTTCATTTGTATGAAAACATGTTTTTGACTCAACTTCATCCTAGTATTATTCAAAAGAAAAGTTAGAGATCACGTAGAACTTGCCTATACGAAAGAACAATCTCCACAAAATATTAGTGCCAGTGCCTGTTCTGTTTTAACTGTTTGCATTTTTCCAGTGATGCTTTTGTAACTCAGTGAAGGAAGTGCAGAATATGTTTTAAGATTTTTTTCTAAAGCAGCTATGGGCTTTACAAAGTATGAGTTGTTGAATGGTGCATACAGCTTTGACAGAAGCACAAAACAAAATGCTTTATATACCTATTGTGATTAAAAAAAAAAAAATTAAATTGTGTGTGATGACTGATAAAATAAGCATTGTCCAATGCTTTTCTGACCTTAGTTCTGCTGAAAGCATGAAAGAATATTTGCTAGGTTTTAACAAGTACTTTCTCTTATCCAAACTCCTTTCTCCTCCCCAGAGTTGGTTAAGGGGTGGGGTCAGCCAAACCGGGAAAGGGGATGACCTTTGCCTCCAGTGGGGACGAGGATATCTGGAAAGGGGGGTAGGACCTCTGGAGTGGCCCGGGGTTACCAAGGACATACCTTTGTGCCTCGGATTCCCATCAGCCTTTGGGGCCCCTCAGGGTTCTCTGGGAAGGGACTGGGATTATAAAAACCTGAGAAAAGCAGTGCCCGCCCTCTTTTCCTTGGTTCTGTAGCAAAGAGCAGGGCGCTCCTCCTCAGCACTGCCTGCTCAGAAGACCAGCACGGACCTGCTGTCTCCTACCTCTTCCCATGGATTCCTAAGGTCGACACTGTTTGCTACCTGAGAAGACACCTTGGAAGAACCTCGTCACATATGGGCCACCTCTGAAACCACCGGAACTCCTGGTTTGTGTGCTCCCACCTCTAAACCTCTTCTGTGTTTTCTGGGGGGCCCCCTCCTCCCCCTCGGCCCCTGAGTGAGGTGCTGCTAGGCCATTCCCACTGTGAAGGTTTCT
>VYZS01064279.1:0-14688 GCA_013400695.1 Neodrepanis coruscans
CCCTGTTTTAAAGGGCAAAACAAATACTGCTACATGAGTGTTGAATTATTTAATGTGGATTCATTTCTGGGGCTTGACTTCCACAAGACACTTGAGGCTTCAGTGTTGTTGGTATAGGTTTTGCATACTGTATAAAACCATATGTTTTCTCTTCTCATTCCTTGGGAAACTGTAGGGTGAACAGTCATAACGGAATGTCACAGCAACCATTCATTTCTTATTTATCTGCATATGTTCCTGTATTGAATTACATGTACTTTTATTTAATTTCACAACTTCATTTCTGAGATTCAAGCTGACTATAATGTCTCTTTGTGACTATTGACTTCTGCAAAATTCTTTGAGCTTTCCTGTCCCAGAAGGCAAACAGAAGTGACATTTATTTGCATTCAGGAATAATATTACCTGTAATTTTCTAAAATGCTGTTTTAACACAGCCAAGTTTCTGAGTGACTAACTATGAAATTACTGCTTCTTTATAAATGCTTAATTTTAGCCCATAATGGAAACCCATTACACAGTCCCCAAAGGCTAATATGGTAAGTGGCTTTCAGAGCTTTTAATTTCATAATAATTTTTGTTGAATTAGTTAATTTTGCTCTTGTCTGACAGGAACTGTACCTCTGTGTCAGACAAATATAAAGGTTGTGGATTCATACTGATTGACGGAGCATGTCTTTAACTGGCCCAGCCTGTAAATTGAATAAACAAATAAACAAATAAAAAAATTGTGCAGAAAATTAAATTGCTTATGGCTTATCTGAAGGATTATTTGGTCTCTGTCTCTTAGTACTTGCTAAATGGCACAGCAACAAATATCAGTGCAGGAAATACTCTTATTTTAAAACACAGAATGAAATATTTTAGACTGTTGGCTTTGCACATTGAGGAAATTTACTTCAGGATGGGAGAGAGAAGCATCTTCAGCACTTAAGGGACAAAGTTTCCATTTTTTTCGCTTCTCTTTTCTGTAGTTGTCTGGTTTTACGTCTGCCAAGGTCCTGAGCATCTTACACTTCCCACTTTTTCAAGTATTCTGTATGCCTTTATATTGAAGACTATTAGAAGCTGGTATCCTTGCTTTACTCAAAGCTAAGTTATATTTCCCAAATCATCCTTTCAAGATATGTGCAAATTGTAGGACTGAGCCAACTCTAAAGGCAATGGCAGACTGCATCTCAGATTAGGAACATAAAGGTAATAATAATAAATTGTTAATATAAAACCACATTCCTAGAAGAAGAATGTTTCCTGTCTGACTTATCCTTACTCTTGCATACTTGTCTGAGCTGAGTCAGAAAAGGGTGGTATTTTTGTGCAAGATAATGTGTCTCTGTTAAAATATCAATTGCAAAACACTGATGACAGTATGTACTGTCAGTTCATTCCAATGTCTTCAGGAACTGAGTATTAAATTCATGGCATTTTAAAATCTGCTTCAATACATTAGGCTGAACACTGTTAGCAGAAGTATATATTACATTTCTAATAAAATATATAAATACAAAATATTGAAACATATTACTATGGGGTGAGCCAAATTGTGGTTCCCCCAAAGTCATTAGGTAAGTCTTATTCAATGCTTGGAGGAATTCATCAGATAACATCGTTAATGTTTGTTAAGACTCTCCTGTAACTACATAAGTATTATAAATCCTTTGTTTTAAATTTACTTACTAAAAAAATCACTCAAAATTAAAACTTAAAAGACAGACTTTGTAAGCCATTAGCAGTCATTGCTTAAGTGTATAAATATTGACTTATCAGCATTGCTAATTCCCCCTCACAAAGGAGGATTTCCACAATCTCAGTGATTTAAAGAGTACATATATTCTGCCTCCCAAGAACATGCCTCAGCTGGTGATTGGAATCAAACTCAGTTCACCTCCGAAGTGACTGAACATAAGCGACCTAGAAAAAAAACCCCACTATTTGGTGAGAAGTGAGATAAGAGAGGTGACAAAACTTTGATTCCATGTTCTCATTATCAAGAACTGAAGCATACCTCAGCCTACAAGAATCAAGTCTTTCACTGTAACCCTAACACTGCTTCAACACCATATGAAATGTCATCAGGTAGGGTTCTTCTTATACAAGTGTGAGATCCATAGGCTGAAAACATTAGTTATGGACATTTTATAGATGGAAACACTGTCATATATAATGCAGATTAAGTCTTCTGTCACACTTTAATCTTCTTATAACACCAAAGGCATTTAAATATAGGGGTTTTTTCTCATTCTAGTCTTGAATTTTTCATACTGTAGTTACTTAGCAGTCAGCTGAGACCAGAAGTTCTTTAGGCCTTCAGGAGGTGAAAAAGAACCTGACAATCACAGAAGAATATCTTTTTTTAAAGGAAAACATTATTGTTTTCATAGAATTCTGGCCCCGAGTTGCAGTAATATCGTGTAGAGAACACAAAAAAAGAGAAATCTCCATTCTTCTAAAATTAAGCTAAAATTCTGTTGCAATAATTAAAGCTAAATAAGAAATTTTTTACCATGACTCCTAGTCTCATCCAAGTTAAAACAGATATTTTTACCAGAAGTGTTTGAATGTAGATACAGTTTTTTTTTTTTATATGATGTATTCTGCCTCAAACAGTAACTAATTCAAGAGGTCCTGCTGTATGGGAGTCAGACAGCAAGATCACTGGAATCTCTTCTGGCTTTGCAATGAATGAATGTATGATTTTATGCCAGGAATAAGCTATTAATTGGGCCTATCTGTCTGAATATCTTTTGTCTCTGTACCTGATTAAAACAGTGGCAATTTTTCTTTACTCTGAAAACCAGAAAAAAGCAGTAAGGACTGTAGAGTACTAAGCAATATGGCTATGTATTATTGCACTTTCCTCCTGACAGGCCATATTAAATTCATTAAAGATATTGAATTGTATTCCCAAATATTTTCTTAATAAATTATGAAAATTATTTCCTTGGAAAGCACTGCTTTAAGCAGGGAAAAAAATCTACACCATTAGAAAGTCAATGCTATGAAAACAAAATCAATTTTCTTGATGAATTGATAGTTCCAAAGCAATTCGGTGTGAGTCTTTGATTCTGACAGTACATATGATTTTGGCTGGATGCCCAGATACACAATGAGTAAACACAGGGTAGTGGAAATTATCTTGATCTTTTATGTTCAGTGTGCTAAGACAAATAAGACTGGCCCGTAAGTATGGCTGCCAAAGCCATCTGTAATAAAAGTACAAGACAAAAAAATAATAATAACAACACTCTCTAAATTTAAGAATCATGGATCATTGCAGCTGCAGTAAATCTACTGGTATTAAAGTTTCCTGGAATAGGATGTTAAGGATTAAAATAAATAACTCTACCTTTCGTTTGTCCTTCTTTCTTTGAAGGGCTTGCTGTCCATACAGAAGGATTAGACAAGGTCTTAGAATGCACACAGAATTTGTATTTGCCTCAATATCAAATGCACAGGAAAAGGCATTGGACATGTATAAAGAGAGATGGGAGATCAAGTGTGAAGTCAGATCTTTGTAACCATTGTTTTTTTCACTTTATTATCTAAGTATTCTTGAGGTCGCTGTCAGTTAAAAACCCTGCCACAAATAATGCAGATATACAATAGCTACTGCACAGGGAGACATGAAAACAAATATTACAAAGTGTGCAAAAAGATTCCTTTAAAAGCTTTTCTATCTCCCGAGGTTTTAAGAAGAGAATCAATTCAAATGCCTGCCCACTCTGTAAACATAGGAAAAAATAATGGGAAATAGTTGAACCTAATGCATTTTGGTATTGTAGATCATGTTAGTGTCTTTTGAAAGGCTGAAGGTAAATTTCATGGGTATTTAATACAATGGTTTTCTGTGTGACTGAACTGAGTTTTTTTAAAATTTTTTACTAGTGTGTTTTGTTGTTTTTGTTCATTTTTTTTTAAAGAAAAGAAAGCACAAGGACTGTTTGTCATACATGTTCTATATTTTCTCTTTAAATATTTCACAAATCATTGTTTTAAGTTCTGTATCTGGCCTCATCAGGGCAATGCATTTCTTAATAAACATAGACTCTTGTTTTTTAACTTTAGAGGAGCTGACCCTTTTTGGAGTAAGAGCTTTTTTATGTTACTCTAATTTTCTAGCTTAGAATGAAATAATTGCTTCCTTGCTCAGGAAAGGTTGTCATAATATCACTTTTTTGGTATGTGACTTCAATGACTTTCTCCTCACGTAGCAGCATATACCTCTACAGCTTTTCATATGCACTTTAAAGGAAGAGCCCATGGAAATCTGTCATGTTGTACCAGGAGAAGGTAGGTATAACACAAGAGAGAGTTCAAATCTGTGTCTTACAGTAGAAATGCATCTGTAAGAAGTAGTTTTATGTGCTTATTTAGTAAGGGAAAGCCGCTTTACGAATCTTCAACCAAAATATGTGATAAATGCTCAAATGATAAGTTTGAGTTGTCTATTGGGCTAGCAAGGGTTCCCAAAGGCTAGATCACTTCTATTTGCATAGGCTATCCTGCGAAGCCTCAAGCTTAACTTCATGAAGCTGAAAATCTTTGAAAATCCTTGAAAAAAATTCATGAAAATATATGGTTTGCTTTTCCATTACAAAAACTTACTGTGAGATTGTTCATATATTTGCAGTATATGTCTTCATTGGATGACAGTGGATTCCCTGTTCTTCTGTATCCCCTTGCTGGTGAGGGGAGAAGAAAGCAGAAAGAAAATGAATTGATGACAGAGCTCACTCCTCTGCTCTGTAGAGAAACTTTCTGTATCTCATATGTACTGCTTTTTAACTTCAAATAAATTAAAATGGTGAGGAAAAAACCCTCGATAATCCCTTTTTATGTTCTCAATTGTTTAAACTTCATTTACTTTCCTCCCAGAATCCCAGACTATGTGTTGGAAGTGACTCACAAGGATCTTGGAGTCTTACTCCTGGTCCTGCATATGACAATCCCCAAGAGTCACACCATGTGCCTGAGAGTATTGTCCAAATACTTCTTGAACTCTGTCAGACTTGAACAATGATACTACTCTGTGTTTCTTGTGGTATAGATATGATTGCAAAGGAAAATGGGCACAGGATATTCTTGTTCCATCTGGAGCCAGTGGTTGAACTCATGATTGAGTTTACTAGAACAGGTATCTGACCCAGTGCTGTTCCTTCTGAAGTTTCTCTTCCATATATGCTATAACTCCTTATGATGTGAGAAACACCAGTGTTTGTAACCCTCACAATAATTTACTCTTCTACATCCCACCTGAAAGAATCTATGCAATTTTCTTTAATTCCTGATATAACCTCAGTAGGCAAACCCATTGATCTTTCTGTCTAAAGGAATATTGCTAGCCTAGAGCTCATAAAACTTGAGAAACGCAGACGATTTCAAATTCTGTCTTTATTGACATTAACAGTCTGTGATACACCCCAGTCTCCCAGTTTCATTCAATATATCTGGAATGAATGATTATCCTGCATGAGTTTTTGTTAACCTTAATAGCAATATTTTCCTCTCTCATTTCTTTGTGAATTTTTAATTTCTTGGTGTCTGCTCCTGCATAGCATTTCTGCTTCACACACTACGATTCATACATCCCTAAGGAAATGCAGCATCCACTTCATGCTATTGCAAAGGGTATATGACTACTAGATCTCTGTTTTTCTGTTGATTTATCTAATTTTGATATCTGATTGGATCTTTCTCCTTGTGTATTCTTTTTTTTTCCTTAAAAATGTCTTGCAAGGGCTTTTTTCTGTACCTTTATATGAACTTCCAAATATAACAAATATAAATATAATCTAAATATAATCATTGACTTTCTTTTACACACAAGAGTATTACTGCTTGCAAAGAAATATGCTGAGACAGGTTGTTGTGGTTTGAAACCTGGGATTGTGAGAACTGTGTGTTGTATCTTTTGGTTTTTTATCTGTTTTTCTGTTTCTTTCTTTTTTACTCTTCGGAATCATGATCCTGCTGGGCTGGGCGCTGCTGCTGCTGCCCCCTGGGACTACTCGGGACACAGGGGTGAGACAGCCGAGGGGCTGCTGGCCTGCTCCTAGCCACAGCCGGCCCGCCGGCGCTGCTGGGGTTGGGACGCGCCGAGTTTGGCAACTGCGGGCTGGCCAGGCTGGCTCAGCTGTGGCGCCGTGGCATGTTTTGGGTTGCCAAGCAGCTCGGCCGGGACACGCTCGGCGATGCCTTGGACCGCACCGCCTGCGACTTTCTGGGATGACAGCTCGCTGCCTGAGTATCCCTGAACAACCTTCAGCCGCTGCATCCGTGACGGGAGCCCCACGCACTGGCGGGGGGTGGGGAAGGAAGCCCCAGGCATGCACATGGAAGACATGGGGACATGTTGATGACATAGCCACCAGAAAAGGGGTGGAACGGCTTTTGATTGGGGGGGGGGAAGATGACGACGCAGTTTTTGAAAGGGGACGAGGGCTCTTTTTTTCCCTCTTTTTTTCTCCCCGGCTTTTTTGGTTTCATTTTGGTTAGGAACGGTCAGCTGGGAGGACAGAATTGCTACACGGATTTTGGTTTTTTATTTTCCTTTTACTATTTCCTGTCAATAATGGTGTTTGGTGTTTTTTTGTTGGTTTTTTTTTTTTTTTTCCTTTTTGGGAGATTTTTTTTCCAAACAAGTATTTTTGTTAACCTTCACAAGATAAAAACACAGAAATTAAAGCTGTAGCTTTTATCTTCAGTGCTGTAATTCACTGTTGATCAAATCTTCCTGCAGTACTGATTGAAGCTTGTAAATGCTGATCTCATTATAGGTAAGGCTGAAATATTTAAAGACAGACATAATTTCTTTAAAAATCACTGTACTTAGTAACTATTGTAATTATACCAGGAGACATAAGAGAAGAGATTAGTGCAACAAGTGACCTAGCTTTAATAATGTCATAAAAAACTATAATTGTAAAATTATCCACTATGTTAGAAATGTTCACTAATGTAATGTTCAAGTCACTCACCATTTGCAGCATTATATGAAGTAAGAAATTATTTTTTCCAGTGTACAAATATCAATTCCATTACTTTTAATAATCACCTCACTGTGCAATCCTGAGAGCTGTATATATAGGCACAGCTTGCCTTCAGCTGTGACTGAGAAACATGCATTATAACAGAGAGTGTTTGACTGCCAGCTTTCTAAATCTTGGTATTGGCCATACCTAGAAAGATTTAGAGGTCACCTTTGAGTTAAGAACTCAGAACTGAATAAAAATGTCCGCAACCTACTCTAAAAAGACATTGACAGTATGTCCCAGATTTTTTCTTTCCAGATAGATTGTGTGCATATATGTCCATGGATCGATCGATCCATCCATCCATCCATCCATGTCAATCTATTGACACAGTATTTTAATATTGTATCTTCAAGACTTAGGTCATTCTGAAAAGGAAGAAGAACCCCAAAAGAACAACAAACTGAATTACAATGGAAGATTTTATAAAAATCAATGTGTGGGATTTTTTTGCAGATCTGTAATAAATGTTATTATTCAGAAGGCTGAGGAATAGATCTGGTTCTTTTGTTTCCTGAATGGCATTAAGCTGTTGTCAGAATGAAGAAGAAATCCACATTCCTATGAAGACGAATAATTCAACTGCAATAACAGCTTTCCTTTAAGTTCCGTGGCATTTTCTGCCAATGTCTATATATGGGGGGACCTACTGAACTGATCCACAAAACCAGTGCATGGTGTTTCTCCAGATCCAATACTGGCTGTGGTGTTACTAAAACAGAGAGAATTATTTTCCAGGTGTTTTTTTATCCCTTGTCTTTTTTCCCGCTTGATGCTTATCTTCACTTGTTGCTTGTTACTGTACATTTTGTTCAAACTCCTGAGAGTAGAGAATTCATTAACACACAGGAACTGAGCACATTGTGGAACGTTCCTCGAAGAAGACAAAAAATAGCATCTGCACTTTGAAATCCCAAATGAAAAACTGCTTAAAAAAGCAAACCATTAGGTCTGAAAACTAGAGACAATTCAAAGCTATGTTACCCAAATAATAGCCTAATTAAAACTATAGTTTAAGTGAGAAGAGAATAGCTTTGTACAAATATCTTCCTTCAGTGAAAACCCTTCATCTCATCCTACTAGGTACTAATAGTACAATTTCTGTTGCCCAATTCAGACTATGTAATAGACGTCTGCACTAGGAAAGTCACTTAGACTGCCCGTGCAGTTGAGAATAGTTGGGAAAGAGGAGAAAATTTGGAAAATATTCATGTACCTGAGACAGGTTTAAATGAATTGCTTTTGAAAACATGTCTTGTTTTCAAGTAACTGGAATGTCAAGCTTTCAAGTATTGGAAGCTTCAAATTCTCCTTATTGAATCTCTGTGCTTATTGTACTGACATTGGGCTTAGACTAGATGCCTAGGTTTCAGACAGCTAGTATCTCTGACAAATACCAGCTGTATTATATTTAGCATAGAAAAGCTGTATCCCATCCAATATGATCATACTTCTAAAGGTAGCGTTGGTCATGAAGCAGACTAGAAATTTTGAACCTTACAGGGAAAGTCTCTCTTACCCTTTCTAAATAGCTCTTTACAAAAACTCCAGCTGTGAGTTTCAAAGTGTTTCAAGAGAGCAACGAAATTCAACAATGATTTATGTGGAAACATGGTTAGATCAGCACTGAACTTTGCTGAAAACGCAAGTATGATGCTCATACTGCACATCTGCTGGCTTTTTTCAAGATTGCAAAGATAGTTTTCAGCCATATCTGCTTACTTCTGGCTTCCAGAATTTCCTGTAAATTCTGCATAATGTTTTTTAGGGTAGGAAAAATAAAGCACGTCATCATATCAAACACAGACTTCTTAGGCTTCCTCCAGCATTATTAGCTGTTTAGACCAAAAAGAAAAACACCTTGCACTAAATTGTCAGCAAAAACAGTTTTGGAAGCATTGCTGAGAACACTGACTTTTTCCTTGCCAACTACTGTTACCAAAGGTATTGTTTTTGCTAGTATTTCTAGGGTGTAATGTCCATGCTCTTGCTCCTTTTTCTTATAACTTCGACCTAATTTCTTGTTTTGTAGAAATAACTTCAAGTTTATATTTCATTTCTCTTACTTCTCATTTTTGTAGTCTCTTTTGCAGGTTCGAGGGGTTTTTAGGTTGATGGTTTTTTTGGTTGATTGTTTTTTTAACCGCTAAGAAACTGAAAGAGGATGCTCCAGAGTGACCTTATAGCAGTCTTTTGGACCTGAAGTAGGGCTACGGGAGAGATGGAGATGGACTTTTTATAAGGGCATGTAGTGATAGGACAAGGGAAGATGGCTCTAAACTGAAAGAGAAATTCTTTAAACAGAAATTCTTTACTGTAAGGGCGATGAGGCACTGGAAAAAGTTGCCCAGACAAGCTGTAGATACCCTATACCTGAAAGTGTTCAGGGCCAGGCAGGATGGGGATTTGAGCAACCTGGTCTAGCGGAAGCTGTCTCTGCCTATGGAACTAGATGATCTTTAAGGTCCCTTCAAACCCAAACAATTCTGTGGTTCTATGATTTAGATATTTTAACTAAGCTCTAAATTATTTTTTTACTTCTAATGCTATCCTTCTCTAATGCTCAGTCACTAAATAAAAAACACACATCCCATAATATCTAGAGAGGCTAGTTCTCTATATTATAGCGGAAATACTTAATTCAGATGACAATATGTAAGATCATATGTTATCTTGTGAAATATGTTATGTAGTGAAATTATTTTATATAGTTATATGCTGCTGTAAAATTATATATAATGCATAACTGAAATGTATTACATGCTGATGAAGTGATTTACAAAAGGAATTTGTGTAAATTAAGCAATTTCTCTGTTTTATATTTGTTATGCATAGAGTGCAGGAACTGATGCTACTACAGTTCCCTGTGCTTGACTTGTACATAACTAAGGCAAATTAATTCCTGGTATAGTGCCATTAATTTGATGGGAGTTACATCACAGATATGAACTCATTCAGTTATTGCTAGCACCATCTGGAAATTTATAATGCCACAGCAATGTTTCACTTACTGAAGACACAATCATCCTTTTTATTTAGGGTGGGAAGACAGGGATTAAAAATTGAAGATCACTTTAACTTGCTCTATATCATCTTAAATTCCCTTGTAGGCTTTGTTATGTTTAGATGGTGAGATGTGAATTTAAATAATATTTAAATAAGCATAATGGTACAATCAAGAAGAGACCAAATAGGTCTCCTGAGGCAAAACAATTTCATTAATATACTCCACACTTTTTACAGCGGAGTGGACCCGTAGATGTGAGATTTCCTTTGATGTATGCACACAGCTGTCTCTCGGTTCTTCCTGACAAAAATTTGTGCCTCTGTTTTAATGCTGGCATCTTGGAAACTTAGTCCAAGGGCTAGAATAGATCTGTATCATAAAGTCTGGCTCAATTGTGTCATGGTTTACTTCATTGCAGAATTCTGCCAGAAATTTCAGAAACTTTGTATTATCTACTGTTTTTTTAGGAGGTTGTGTTGCTTCTTCCCATTATTTTTGCTGGCATTGAGTCCAAAAATTTATATTTGAGTGATTAGAAACCCTTGTCTAGTTTTTAAACTATGCTTTATCCATGTGGAAATATCAAAAGATAGCTTAAACAATTTCCCTTCTCCACTTCCTCCTTCAGAGTACAGACAGGAATTATGCTTTAAATGGCTTCTGATTTCCTTGCTTTTATTCAGAAATACACTGAGTATACCCAGGCCCAGCCATGTCAAAACTTCAGGTAGCTCAAGACCAAAACTACAGAAGAGTGGGAATATGAACAAAGTTATAACTATATAGCATATATAGATATTTGCATACATATGTGTATGTGATTATAAATGTGTAACATCTCTTTGTCATGCAAGGTGACAACATACCAGAGCTGGTAAAAAAAATAAATTTCTATGAACAAGACTAATTTAGGCTAATTGATTAATTACCACAAGCCAGCTTTAATGTAACATCTTTAAGTCATCATATTAAGAAATCTTGTGCAGATCACAGAGAACTACAAGTCCATGTGTTGTCCTGTCTGGAAAACTGATGCTTCTGTGCTTTAAGTATCTCTTTATTTCTCTTCTCCATGCAGAGAGTGTTCCTGGGCTGGGCAGTGTGCCCAGCATGGCCCTCCTGCTGTGATCCCCTGCAGACAGCATGTCCCCCAAGGCTGTCGCACCAGAGGAAAGTGAAGTATTTTCCTGGCAGCCCAGGGAGTGATGGAGCATAAAGCTGACAGTCATTTTTCCTCATCTTCAGTCTCATTGAGTCACACAAAACAGGGCTAGAATTTTTGTTAAATGTAATGGTTTTGCTGAAATACAAATATTGAGGTGAGTTAGCAAATGTTTCCCATAAATTTGCTGGTAAGGTAATTTCATAACTTTGCCTGACGGTACCTACCCTTAGAGGTTCATTTGTTTGCCTATTAGGCTGTTGTTATTTGTGTCTGGTTTGTATTTAAAAAACCCACAGTATTCATCAAGACTGTTCACCTTTGAAATTAATGGAAATGCTAGTGTGTAGTTCACAGGAAATTACCAGCTTGGAAAATTGGTATACAAAAATTTTTAGTAATTAGAGTTTATTTTTATTCAGCCAGGGTACAGTTAAGAAATAAGAGATTTTTTTCCCCAATGATTTTTTAAATTACATTAGTCTATTACATAGCTATATGATGCTAGGATGATGAAGTTAGATAGTCCCATAGAAGTGTGTGTTTATATAAAGAAGAGAATTTGTGCAGCATAAACCAGATAATTTATCTTTGTTGCAGTCATCTTGGTAGGCATGTTGCCCCTGGAATGTTAATAACTGCCAACTTTTATGTAACAAAAAGTGGAATACATAGTAGTTAGAAATACTTAGAAAGATAATTTATTTTCAAGGACAGTAAAAGCATCAAAATGTCTAAAGGATCACTAAGACCATAAAAAAAAAAAATCAAAAAAGCACCAATACCCCATCGTCATATCATCTTTAAAACAAATTTCTTTACAAAAGATTATGAGAAATATCAACGAACACAGTAAATCAGGAATAGTGCATTTAGATGTACGGATGTAATAATAAATCCAAAGAACAAAGGAGGGGAGAATTGAAGAGCAAATCTGAATTTTAAAACAAATTCTAGAAAATACGTCTTCCAAAATTGTCAGTTCTACAATATTTATTTTTTATTTGCATGTAAAGAGATGCAAAAGAGGAGACTTTCTATTCATTGCAGGAGTTCTCGACATAAGATTGACATTATATCATATGGTATAAACTACTAGCAACCAGAAAGGTGATTGATGAGTCAGATCCCTTTCTGTCATCCCAAATTCACTGACTGTGTGCCTTAATTTTGCTCCAATATTGAAGCTTGTAATCCAGGGAGTTTTCGTTTTATGTTTGCTGGTGACGGACATACATTTTAAGAACTCATTAAAGAAGAAATGCACTATGAGGAGCCAGTTTCTGATGTAATAATTTTACATAAGCTCTAGTCCCCACAGTACTCATTTTTTTGTGGATAGCATAAAATAAATTATTCCTTTCTATGAATTGATGTGGTGGAAGTAACAAGTTCTGTCTCAGTTGTGTGTCAGAGTTACTAGTCCTGGTTGTCCTATACCATCCGTTCTCTGAAAGACATGATCTACCTCACAGGTTTTGACATACCAAAAGTCAGCAGTCTCTATTGACTGTTCACATAGCAGCATGTGGTTGTATTTAATTTTTGCCACTATTAAGCCAGTGATTTCTGATGTAACATTTTTCCATGTTGAATGCTATGATATATTTGACACTAGGTTAGCGACAAATTAGCCGAAGTCTGAAGAAGAAAAGAAGAAGAGAAGCAAGATTTTCAAAAGATTATGCTATCACACCCCCCAGTACCAAGAGCACCAGACATATTTATGTCTTTCTTTTTTTTTTTGTCCAGCTGGTGACAGTCAGAAGGTATTTACCACAGGAGGCAGAGCCTAGTCATGTGAAAGTTTAGCTATAGCAGAATCCTGGCTGCCTTTAGCCAAAGCAGGAAAATCTTAAAATGGAGCCTCTAAAGATGTAGGGTACATTGCTGACATTCATCACAGACTACAGGCATTGTGTAATCTCTGTCCCCACAGAGAAATAAAACTCAGAGTGCTTTCTGAATTCACTTTCAAGAATATGCAAGGCTCAGCAATAAAGTAGTGAACTTGTGCTTCAGTCTTACTATCTGCACCAAAACCTTTACCTTATGTTCAGCCTCAGCACACTCCATATAGCCCAAGAGAAAGGGTATTCTTTCTTCAAGAGGATTTTTCAGTGCAGAAGTAAGCCTGGCTCAGGGTGAGTAAAATAGTAGCACGCAGTAGGTTGCAGTAGCAATCATGCCAGCTTCTTCCTCTCATGTAAATATTTTTGGAAGTTTTATTTGCTACATATATATCAGCCATTCACAAGGTCCTGGTTCCAGTACTGATCCAGTGTTCTCGGGACACTGCTCAGGCTTGATGGGGTACCTTTTTATAGACAGATTTTTTTCCCACCCCAAAGATAGACTTCTCTCTTTCTAAATAAATCAGTTACCATGTGAAGTCCGTTCTTTCAGACCTTTCTGGAAACTGGTCATAGGGCTTCAGGGATCTTGGATGGTCTTGAACGCCCCCTACAGTCCATGCCTACTTCTTGACCTCGTTCCTGTGCTTCTACTATGCTGTGTTATGCTTATCTCTAGGAAGTAGAGCAAGGGTGTTTGTCCCGGAATGGTGTTGCCTTTCCATCCACTCACGGTCTCCTCCTCCAGCCACAACATCTTGCTTTTTCCTACCACATGTTATTACCAGCAACCCTTGTCTGTTATTATCAACAGTCCTTGGTTGACTCCACAGCCATCCGGCTACCAGTGTTCAAGTACACACATTAAGCCCTTATCTATTCTACACTTACAAAGGAAAGAAGAAGATGACACATTGCTTACTTTCTTATACAAGCTTGGAGTTTTGTGTGACTTTACAAATTTGTCAGCTAGTATGTATACTATCAAACTTACATGGCATTGTCTTGATGAGTTGCCATCCATTTGGACAGGTGAAAAAAGACCCAAACTCAATAAACAAGCACTGATACAATTTATTGTTGCTGAAGGATTTATTTTGTTGATACTGTCAGTGTTAGTGTCTCATCTGTCTCCTTTGCAGCCTGAAAAGTTTCAGCAGTGAATTACAGACAAAGTTCCTTTTCAACTGATGATTTGAGTGTTGTAAGCACAGAAGGAGAGGCTGAAAAAAAATCCATAGAAACAGAGCAAAGAAACTAGCTTGAGCAAACAGAGCTACAGCATTGGAAACCCCAAATCAAAAACTTTTTGTGTTGGAATGACAATTTAACAGCCATTAAACCAATGTCACTTTGATAAAGGCCAGTAAAATGTTTTGTCTGGTATAGACAAGCTCTGACAGCTGTGAGTTTATAACAGTTACTTACTGTTTGTTGACAGAACCTGGCCTCTGCTTCTGAAGCAGTACTCAAGTTTTTGAAAAAAACCCAACAAACCCCAAACACAAGCAGCAAATGCAAATATCTTGTCTTGTGAGATAATTTTCTTGATGCACCTTCTCCCATAGAAATAAAAAGAACAACCTAGTTCTTTATCTTGTTAGGGCTTGAACAATCTTGTTCAATTACGATAGA
>VYZS01064279.1:15250-34652 GCA_013400695.1 Neodrepanis coruscans
CAATCTTGTTCAATTACGATAGAATTAGATGCACTTTTCTGTGCATATTATTTTTTATTCCCCAGGGATATATTTCCACATGAAGAAAGAACTCTGAGGAATCCTCTCCCAGCTTTAACTAGAACGCGTTTCTAGGACATCTGATCAGCTACACAGCTACAGCCATATCCTCAACTTTATCACTCCGTTCAGGACTGGATTCACATAGACTTTTGGAGGTTTTTTTAGTTTAGTCTATTTCCAAAACAGGTGCAGTTAAGAATCTGAGGATGAAGCTATCAATGTTATGGAAGGATGTTTCTTGCTTCACTATGATACATAACGAACAAAGAGTTTCTGTACTTCAGTGTTTGATGACGGACTTTTGAATGAGCTATTGTTAGATGGGTCTTTACAGCCTAGCCAACATATTCTTCAGAAGTACAGCCTCTGAACAGCTCTGCAGGTGCAGGGTTGTCTTCATGCCTGCTAATGCCACAGAGTGGTGAGGATACTGTATTTATAAAAGTCCCCTGGAAATTAAGAAGAAATTGCAAATAGTAGATCCTTCTAAATGTTGTATCACTTTTACACTGTAGTATACAGACTGTATTGCTCTCTGTTGTTGTTCTGCACCACTCATGTGAGACAAGTTTGCCATGAGTAAGCTGCTCATATGAGCAAGCTGCTCATATGAGCCAGAGGCAGAGAGTTGTGAAGCTCTGATCAAACCCTCTCTCCCCAGCAGCAGGGTAACTTAGCACCTGACTCAGCTGCTCGTGGTGAGCTGAAACTTTAAAAGCACTTAACTGAAATGATAAAATCGTATACGATTGCTGCTCTTATTGCAGTGCTAAACATCTATTAACACAGACAGTTGACTAATGGGGTGACAGCAACAATTAATTTTCATGTTTCCATTGATCTCAGCTCTGGAAGATTGTTACACTGATTCTTTATGAACATCTGAGCATGGGGAGGATGGGAAAAAGGAAGTCCTATGTTTCAGCATTTTCACCTTTCTGCTAGACATTACCAAAAGGCCACTGTCTTTGGATTGGTTCCCTGTTTTCAAGTGCCGGAAATTTGATATAGTGTTATTTCATGGTTTGCTGAACACAGGGAGAATTGCTACCAGCAGTGCGTTTTTGCAAAATCAGTGTAACCCTCACTTGATTTCACGCTGTTTCAGAACCCAGGGAAATAGCTTCACTCTTTCTCTGTTTTATGATGACAAGTCATTAATAATGTTAGCAGGAGACCAAAATATAGTTGGAATAGGCATTGACCATTAAGATGAATGTACCTATCGCTTGATTACATGTTAGGATTTTTTTCCCCCAGTAAAATGATAGCCTTAAATAATGCAACATTTAAAAAAAAATTCTAAACTCTCTAAAAAAATAAGTGATTCTCTAAAGGCAGGAGACAAGTTTTCCCAAAAGGCAGGCTGCTTACCGTCCCTGCATTTCTGTTTATTCTTCTACACTTGAAGTCACCATTCTGGTTAAGGGCATAGAAGACTTCCACAATTCAGAAAAGAGCTTTAGGCTGAAGAATACTCTGTGTATTGGTAACAGTAACTAGCAACAGAAACCATTAAACAGACATAACCAAAGGGTAAGGTGATTTCAGTATTTTTGTAAGGCAATTGGATTTGTACCTTGTGTGCATGGATGTAGCTCCACTGAAAATAATGGAGTTGTATCAGTTTACAATGAGATTTGCACTTCCTGCTTCCAATAGACCAGTGACAATTTAAAGTGGACTTGGGAGTCAGCTTGTCTCCTTTCAGTTGACAGAAAGGCAGGAGAGATCTCAGGAAATAGGATGCATGTGAGGAGATAACAGAGTTTATCTGCTCAGTACAACTGTATGTGGAAGAGGCTCCAAAAGGAGCAGTGACAGCACTAGCTATGACATCCAGGGCAAACAGCCACAGCCTCCCAGCATCCAGTTAGTACAGCTGGATTAGGTTAGGGTGGCTGACCCATTTGCTGGGTCTGGATGCAAACAAATGGTTAAAGCTCAGTTCTGAGTCTCCCTGAGCCACTGTTGCCTTGATGAACACTAAAACAACTCTAAAATAAAATAAACATAAGGCTGCTTCTACTTTCATTGTAGGCTATACTAGGAAGTGAGTTTTTCTGGAAAGGGTTTAATTATCTGACTCTCTCTACTTATCATTGTAGTCGTAGTGCTGCTTAAATCCTTAACACTGATAATACTCCACTGTGCCAGGTGCTACATTAATGTGTAAGAGAGAGTGTCTGCCTCTAAGATCTTTGCATCAGCTGAGCATGAAGCCCAAATGCAGATGGATGCCCCAAATGCAGATGGATACAAATATAGGCAGCTGAGTTGGATGTCTCGGGGACTGATCCTCCATTTCATCTCCAGAGCCAGGGGACTGGATCAACCTTGCTGTGTTACTGTCCCTGAAGCATATCACTTTCTGCAGACCTTTTTCCTACGTCTGCCTATTCTTAGGCATACTTGTATGCAAATTTTTAATCTGGTAAATAAGTAAAGAGAGGTAAGGAGAAGTCAGCTTGTCTGCAGTTTTCCTCATATAACGGTTTACATTGGCTCCAGTCCACCTTCAGCCAACAGTAATTTGCAAAGACTGACTAACCAGCCTCTGGAGACAGTTATGTATGAGTTAGGGAGGAGTCCTTCTATTCAATGAGATCTCAATCATGTTTTCTAACAGCATGCTTGGAAAGCAGTGTGGCAAGAATTTAAATCACTTGCTGAAGGCGTATACTCATGGCAACAAAATCATAAAGGCAGTTCATCAGATTTTTAAGAGTAACAAGTAACAATTTCCATGGATTTATCTGAAGTCCTAAAAAATAAGTAAAACCAATGGAGCAGGTGGCAAGACAAATTGAAGTATAAGAAAATTTGACTTCCTGATGCACAGGACAAACCAACACCTTCCAGTTTGTTGGCTACCGCACCTGTCAGCCAATGTGTAAATCTTTCATTGAAATATTTGTTTTGTAAAAATAGGGAAATGCAATCTACCAGCCGTAGACAGCATGCATTCCATGATCTACTACAAATAAATTTCAAGGATAAAATGAATGCCTGGTCCCTGGTGTGAGAATGTAGTCACTGAGTTTGGTGAAGTTGCTCCACTTGTTTCAGTTTGCTCTCTGTCTGGTCAACAAGTTCCTATGGAGAATGTATTTCAATGCTGCATTCATTTATGACATGACTCTGCAAAATTTGCATTTCAAACGGTCTTTGAATTTCATACCTACACTGAAGCGCTGAGAAGTTTTAGCTTCATTGCTACAAAACCCTCTAAATTCTTCCCACCAAGAAGTAACAAAGGAAGAAAAAGCCAGATTCAGCCCAATTGGCACATTAATTTCTTTTGGTACATATCCACCTAAAGCTTATGTAGCTCTGCTTAAGGAGAAGTGTAAACATTTTTAACGACATTAAAAGCACAACAAAATACACATTTACCACATGTTTATTACTATGTTTTAAAATGCCTTCATAGAGGAGTGCTTGCAGACTGCATTCTGGCTTCAGTACCAATTTTTCTTATACAGTTATCTCCCTACTTCCTGCTTTAATGCCTCAAGAGATTTTTCAAAACTTGTTTACCTACATTTAACTTTCTTCCTTAAAAAAGAAAATGTTTCTGATTTTTTTTTTCTGGAAGTTTTTCCATGAAGTCTAGCTTGATGTTCCTTTCAAATTTTAGTTTTGCAGTGGTTTTTTGTTTCCTCTAATTTGTAAAGTAAACTTCATGTCTGATCTCAGCCTCCCACTTCCTTTCTTTCAATCCTTCTGATAGCGAAGACTTCTGTAGAAGCCAAATGAGGAGCTGAACAACAATAATGTCAGCCCTCAATTCTTCAGGAGGGTAATTTACATTTTCTTGTAAGATCAAAAAAATGATTTTTTTTTTTTTTNCAGAGCGGCTGCAAGTCACTGATGGAATTAGTGGGATCATCTGTTGGAATCACCACTTACTGCTTAGAAAAATGCCTGTCTATGCATTTTGCATGGATTAATTTGTCTGCAATAACATCTATTCATTGTGGTAACTATCCCTTTGAAAATGGCATCTACTAAAAACCTGCAATATTTGAGTGAAAATAGGATCTTCAGCTTTAGGAGCTGAGGAAACAGAAGTCTGGCACTTTACCTTGTCTATTCTCCTTTGTGCAAGCCATCTGAAAGTAGAGTCTGCAAGGCTAACCAGCAACCCTAAGATTTTTGCTACTCCCATGTGCTGCTTCTATCCCTTCCCTAGCCACTTAAAACAATAATGCTTCCTCTCTCTTTTGGTACCGGTATCCAACACACAGGCACTGCTTGGCTTCTTTGCATTTGATTTGGCTGTTTTCTGCCACTCCTTTGTCCTAGTATACTGGTATGTGCTTGGGGGCAAACTTGTGAACAATTAGGCAGAGCTCATTGCTGTCTTCAGATGCAGGTTGGAGAACTCAGTTATGATCAGAAAAACTCTAATAACAATAAAGAATTTGATAACATCTTTGATTCATTCTTCTGTTAGCTTTGATTCACTTTAATGTTCTAAAAAACTACCTATTCAAGAGGATGAATGAATGAGCTGATTGATTAGTCAGAAAAAAAGAATCAGCTAAGATTTAACAGCGTCACCCAACCTGAGGTGATCTAATTCTGGCTTTCAGTACTGTAGAAAGATTATTTTCACACCCATGAGAAATGTTACATGACTGCAATATTTCCCCGTTGAAATGGAAACATCCCTTTTCCATACTTTCTGCTGATCTATGCCTGTGGACCACAGTTTGTCAGTCATTGCAGTGTATAAAGAGGTAGAAGAAAAGGGCTGAGAAAGAAAATGCATGTGGGGAGCCCTCAAAGCACAAACTTGAGACACCAGAGGGCAATGTTCTCTTGTAATAGTGGTTGTGGGACAAACCACAAGCCTGGAAAAATCTTCATCTCTGATAAAACTCTTTTTAAAAAGACTACAATTTTGAAAAAGTAAAGTCTACAACAGAGTGTGCTAAGCTGGACTATCAGTTTTGAAGCTTTGCAAGTTATACAGGTACTGAATATACAGAATGGGGAGAGGGGAGGGAAGGGGGGATTATTAATTTAAAGTTTTATATTGGATAATATGTGCAATGTCAGGGAAATCTGAAAATGTCAATCATATCTGTGCACAGGGTACACATGGTATAACAAAATCTATATTCACTTTATATTTTGAGTGGACAAAATAATCACAAGTCTTGCTTTAAATGAAATGGAAAACAATTGCTTGTGTAGCAGCTTAGGAAAAATTAAGGTTCTAATCAATTAATAAACACATGTGTCATTCAATTAAAAGTTAAAAAGTCAGTAGTGGTATGCTTTTCTCTAATAAAAGTGTTAAAACAGGCTTACATCTTTTACCCCTGTGCTGTTTCCACAGTGCGTTTATTAGCTTCAAAATTAAGGGAGCAGAGGTGATGCAATCCCTCCTTTTCCTCCAAATAAAATAAGGAGGCACTGTTGGCTGCCTGATCAGACTGTGCTGGAGCCTGTTGGAGCCCCTGGGAAAGTGCACATGCTCAGGCAGATCTGAGGCCTCAGGTAAGGGGTAGATATCCTGAGCAGCCCTGCTGTGGTGCAGCACCACTGTCTGCAGCACATCTCTGTGAATGTTTGTTTAACCTTTGTTACAGGATGGGAGAGGAAATTTTTCTGTAGCTGGCTCGTTATAGCTGTTGAATGAACAAACATCTTATGCAGGAATTAAAGGTAAATCAGGAAGATTTTATGAATGGTGTCAGGCAAGTGTAAAGACAGAATTCTGAACAGAATTTAAAAGTCACAGTGTCAAGCGATAACTTGCTTGTTTCTGCTTTCCTTGTCTGTTGAGTCAGAAGCAGACACTTAAAAATGGAGTCCACAAAGCAGTTAATAATCACATTTTTCTGAGATGGCAGGAACACGTGGAAATTGACCAGCTGCATTTGGTACAGAGAGGAAGAGACTTGGCTTCATTATGAAAGATCTTTCAACTATTTTCTCCCTTGAGGGTGGCCCTAGTCCTTTGGGCAGAAGTAGGATGCACATTGAGTAGGCAGAGGAAAGGCAAGAGAAAAAACAAAAGAGTGAAGCAAAGGTGTTTGAAGGAGTTCAACAGCTTTGCCCAGGGAATACCTCTATAGGTATGGCTGCTTAGCTCTAGAATAAAAATCTTAGTGGCAAAACAGAATTATATTGTGAAGGTGTGAAGATGAAGGAGGTGTTTTCTCCTGTTGAAAGAACCAAGGGGCATTAAGAAAAATCAGCTGATAATGGACTCAAAATAAACAATGTCTCCAAAGACATTGTTAATGATGGAATCTTACACTGACTTGTGGAAAGCAACCCAGTACAGAAATCCAGTAAGGACTATTTAACAGGCAGATACCACCTTTGTCTCAAGGATTCATTAACCACAAACCTATGGAGATGGGAGTAGTGGGAAAAGAGCACAGTAGGCTTTTCTTGTTTCTGTACTCTTCCTTAAGGACTTGCTGAGTTCCTGATGGAGACATCCCTGCAGGAGAGGGACTTCTGATTTGATCTGGTACAGCTATATCTTATGAATTTAATTTTATTTGTTTTTGCTTTTTCACTCTGTACTGGATATTACTGCTCCCCATTTCTTTGGGTAAAGAAAGGGAGAATATACATAACTTTGAAGTTATAGGTTGAGTTACCTGGTTCTTCTGCCTCCTCCTGCCATACAGTATCTTCTAGGGGATTTAAAATATCTTCCTATGGTTTATGGGTTTTACTGACCTCGATTGTGTGCAGGGATTATGTAGGNATAAATCAAAAGCAAACAGCTCTGTAAATAACTGGGAAGAAAATCTCTGTGTTCAGCTTACCAACAAGGCTTTAATTCAGTGGTTGTGAGGTAGCTTGGAAACTGATCTGGTGCATCTGGGGAAAAGTCCACAGGTTGCAGATAGAAATTGACATGTACAACTGAATGTGTTAGTTCTCAGCTAATTATCTCTAGTTAATGGAAGGAGAGGACCATGTCCCTCCAATATAGATGGCANTTAAGGACTTGCTGAGTTCCTGATGGAGACATCCCTGCAGGAGAGGGACTTCTGATTTGATCTGGTACAGCTATATCTTATGAATTTAATTTTATTTGTTTTTGCTTTTTCACTCTGTACTGGATATTACTGCTCCCCATTTCTTTGGGTAAAGAAAGGGAGAATATACATAACTTTGAAGTTATAGGTTGAGTTACCTGGTTCTTCTGCCTCCTCCTGCCATACAGTATCTTCTAGGGGATTTAAAATATCTTCCTATGGTTTATGGGTTTTACTGACCTCGATTGTGTGCAGGGATTATGTAGGAAACTTTGAAAAAGACACTAATTAAAACTCTACAGATAAATGGAAAAGGGAGTGAAATGTAGTAAGGTTTGGTCAGAGGTACATTGTGTCAAACTATCCTGATGCTTGTCTAATCAAAGATTGATAAGAATCTTCATTCATGTATCTAAAAAAAAAAAAAAAAGGAGGGTGATTCTGTGGACAAAAGCAGCAGATCAGATCTATCTGACCTTGAACAAAGCATCTGATGCAGTGTTGTTTGGGAAATTATTAGCAAAAATGGTGAAGATGGAGATTATTACAGGAACTGAGGTAAATGAGAGATGACAATGAGTCATGCTGTGAGGCAAATGATCAAGCTGAAAGAGGTTACTAGACAATTTTCTCAAGGTCTCTGGACAAATCTTACTTACTATCTCCAGTGAAGTCAGATAGGAGCATGAAAATTAAATTGGCTGACACATATAGGAAGAATCTGGTGTATACCAGTACCAGAGTGTTGTACATTGACATGGAGTGACCTTGAGGACAAGAAAGGTAGAAATGAATATAGTAGGATACAGGCCAAGAACACACATCTTTGGGCTAATGGAATGAGTCTATGCTAGGAATTCAGTGGTGAGAAAGGACATTTGGGAAAATACCTTGTACTGTAAGAAATGAAAGAGATTGGTTTAGTTAGCTAAGTAAAGTGATGGCTCTGATGGGGGTGGAGAGAGTAGTTGTCTCCTGCATGCATGTCCCAGATGACACTGATGGGAACTGGGAACAACTAGTTTAATTAAATGATGTGTTTATAACAAAACTATTTGGGGATGAACCATCCATAAATCAACTGCAGCTGCAAATGGAAAAAAATCTCTGAAGATTGACAGTATGGAGCAATATTCTAGAATGAATAGCAAGGTCAAAAAAAAAAAAAATCTAGATTTTAGTTCATTATATGATAATGCCAACATTAATGACTGAAACTGGACTCAGTTCTTAAAAGGCCTTTTTCAGTCCTACAATTCTTTCAATAATTTGCTTACAGGCAGTCTTGCTTTTATTCAAAGCATACTGAAATCTTTCATTGAGGTAGACTGGGTTCAACAGAGAGAGCTGTTATCCCAAATGTCTGTTAACCCACTAATTGAGATACACATCTAGGTAGGAATTCAATCTGGTCTTCTCATATCACCCTTGGAAAAATAAATAAATGGAGAAAGACAGAATCTTCATTCTTTTCTCCTTCCAAATTCTTCTCCCAGTATCTTCATCCCAGTGTTAGTCCTTTCAAGCCACAGTGAGATAAAAGGTGCACCAAGCTGACATAGTGTCACTGATAGTAAGGGTAGAGTAGATTGCCTGGGTTAGCTGAACTGACCCTTAGCATGAGACATTAAAAGAAAAGGTAGTAAAAGCAATATACCACATAGCCTTGAAAAATGCCAAGAAAACTTTGCTATCTGATCACTCAGGAGCTTCTCTGGCAGTTGCACTTCCAGCACCAGAGACTTTGAGTGCTGTGACAGAAGCCCCTTTGTAGTGGGGTGGCAGCAATGAGCTAACAGGCGTCCTGTTTAACTCCAAACACCCAGCACTCTCACACAGTCAGACCGAGTGTCTTTACTGGCTAAACTCTGGGTTTCTCTTGGATCCTTAAAGCAATTTAATCACAACACAGTAACACAGAAACAGCTCAAGCTGGGTGTCTCTGAGGAGAGACCCAAACAAAGTAACTCCTGGAGTTTTATATACTCATACTGTATGTACATGAAATTTTGGGCTCCTCCTGCTGAGTCCTTGGCTTGTGCTGTGTCTGTCAGTGTCCAGTCACTTGGCTGGAGCCACAGGTCCCTGTGCCTTTTGTTGTGCAAAAGGTCAGTACTAGTTAACAGTCTCTTGCTTGAGGCTCCCACCAAGAGCCCATCCAGAACTCATTCTGGAGCTTGCGTACCAATTTACCTGAACTGAATGTATTCCTCATATTTCTTCTAGCACCAATGACCTACAGAAATTTTCCTGTCCCTTGGAAGAAGAATTGGATTATTTCTATACAGTAAAGAATATCATAATCATTTTAGTTATTTTACATGTTTTGAAATTGTCCTTAAGTTGATTTATGTTCCTAAAATATTTCATTCAAAGTTATTCAGTGCTGCTGGCATATTTGACACTAAGAACTTTTAATATCATACTTACTATTCCTCATAATTTGTAGTTTGTTAATCAGAAATTATTTATATATATATATGTATGATATATAGCAGTGATATACAGTAGGTATTATAAGGCTGGTATCTTAACTTTTTTGTTGTTGCTGCTGTTCCTTGACTGGATAGGTGATAGACCATTCAAGCACTTTGAAAGAAACTACTGAGCATTCCCAAACAAATGCTTCTGTATTTGGGCAAGGTTTTGTAACAAATTTTGTTTCTGCAAATATTGTTTCTTTTCCTACAGAAGTGTTCTTGCAGACCAGTGTTCACTGAAAATGATGGTTGGTGGTGTGATGCAGATAACTCTGAAATGGGCTCTGCATTTTAGTATGAACATTCAGTTGCAGGGATTTTTCTCCTCAGCTTTGCAGTTTTAAAACACTGCTAGAAGCATACTTAGTCAAAACTTTTAATCATCAGCTTTGGTCACTTTTGATCTTGTCAGCTCATGAGACTCTTCCCCTACAATTTGTTCTTTTGAACAGATAGTGATCACAATTGCTGCTTGCCTGGGTCATATGTGACCTTCATTACACTGAATTCCTCTGGAGATAGGCACAATATACAATGAGAGAAAGAAATGGATACCCAAATTTCTGGTATCTGTGCAAACTGAACATGTGTATTTTATGCAGATTCCAGTGTACACTATAAATACAAATTAATCTAATCGTTCATTGTTCTCAGACTGTGGGCGTGATTAACACATTCAAAATGACAATCTTGTTTGTTTAGTTTTACATATATATTGCAGAACTACGAACAATAGAAGAAAATTACATCAAGTGCTACTTTGCTGCAGCTCCCAACTCCTCAGGAAAAAAACCCAGGATACAGACAAAGATGCTTGTTGTGCAGGCATTCAGAACAATACTGCTTACCATCTGTTGAAATATAACAAGACTACATGGCACGCTTCCATGAGATTTTTGTTTATTGCAAACATTCTGTAGCAGAACCAGAATCCTTCAAGGAATGGGAAAAATAAAGGAGCAGTGTATTTTCTGTATGAGAAGAGCAAAATTTTCTATATGAGCAAACGTTAGAAGGAAAACAAATAGGAAAATGAGCTGATAATTGGTGGAATATCCTGAGTATGGATTCTCCCCTTCTGCATGTCAAATTTTTAGACAACTAGTATATTTAAAGCTTCTTTGAGATAATCTCATAGTAAAGATAATCACTGAATTTAAATATTGAGGGCTGAATGAAAATTCCTTGGACTATCTATTTGTGAGTATTTGACATACTCCCATGTCTAATCCAAGCAAAGTGACTTCAGGGGCCACCTAAGAACCTTCTTAGTTAGTCTCATCTGTGAACTGTGTAAGTGCAGTCGGTCTGCTCCCATAGCAGTCTGTTACTTGTTATTTGCTTTAGGTGCTCCTTAATTTCACAAGTAACTGAATCTCCACCTGTAAAGTTTTCCAAGGAATCTGCTCTTGACTATGCTCAGAACTGCAAACCACCAAAGGCTGAACAGCCAGGCTGCGAAAGTTGAGATGCTTAGGGCACATAAGCTCTAGCTGTGAAAGGTTTTCCTTACATTTAGGTGGTGGCATCACTGAGCTTTCAGTGTATCTGAAACCAGCCAACTGTCTGTGCACTGTCACAGAGTGAAGTGCTGGTTCTAGTGTCCTTGGCCAGAAGAAAGTGTTAATGATACCATGGGACTTCCATGTCAGCTACATGCCTATTTTGATACAATCAATAAAAAACTGGTTTGGCAACTGGGGGTCGAGACATGGCTTTTTTTCCCCAAAGGTTTATTAACCTGGTATGCCACAGTTCTGCGGCCTTTTGTGTTACCCTGGAGTTTTGGGTGGTGTGAGATGTGAGTGGCTGTGCTACTTCTAGCTCTGCCCTGGCTGCTTAGGCCTTACAGTAGAAGCTTCTGGCTGCACAGCTGCAGGGTTAGGATTTGATTGCAGGTGTCTGCCAGACGGTGGTAGGACAATGTAGCATGAAAAGAAGAATTAATTTGAATATCTCCTCGTCAGTGTAGAATTATCCCTAAAGATATTGAAACTGAGGAACAACATTCCAAAGGTGATTTTTCTCCATTGTTCCTCCTGGTTTTTCTTTTTTTCCCAGCGCTCACTTTTTTGCTACATTCTTTTGTTTTTCTCATTGCCTCCACCCTTAATGCTAGCCCTGGTGCAACCAAGTAATATGCTTGAGAGAGTGAGAGAAGGTGCTACTCATGCCACAATCAAATAATCTCTTGGAGGTGCAAAATCCTTTAGCCTTGTCTATATTGACTGTCAATATTACTGTCCTGGTTTGGACCCTAGGGGGCATAACAATGACGAGAATAACCCAATAGAAAGCCAACAAAAAAAAAGACACACACACAAAAAAACGACAAATTTTATTCTACACACACACACACAAACCGACAATAAAACACAAAGACAGACAAATTAAGCTCTTCCGAGGCCAGCGGCTGGGGTGAAAGAGGGAGCTAGGATGGCGCTGAGTCCTCGCCAGAGTTTCCTGAAAAACACTGGAAAAGTAAAGGACCCAGGGAAATCCCCCATCTCCCAGGGAAGGAAAGAATACCACAGCTGATAGAGGTATGTGCTCTTCAGCCCTTGCCGCTGCCACTGAAATGCCACGCCACCCGTGCCGCTGAGAAAACACAACACTGAGATGAGCAGAGATGTTATCTGAATGGCTGACAAGCCCGAAAGAGAAAATGGCCTCTGCAATCACGCTTTTTATGGGCAGTCAATCCTGTGTGATCTCAGAGTCCCTCCTGGGTGCAGGTCACCCTGGATTGGGTGACCGGCACCCAGGGATCACCCCCTACAGGATCTTCCCATGAGGCAAAATGGCAGTGCTTCTCCATGTGGCTGAAGGTCTGAGGGGGAATGGCCTACCGGTGGGCACCGTGGGGCATCCCGGGGGTCCTGATATCTATATCAGGCTGCCTCGACTCGTGCTAGTGGTAGCCGTTTGCTGCAGGGTAGCTCTCCGGCTGCGAAGGGCCACTGACAGCTCTGTTCAGCGTTGCATTCCATGCTCATGGGAAACCCACTGCACATGCATGCAGTGCTGAGAGCAGTCTGAGCTGAGACCCGTTGGCACTCGGTGGCCATTCCCATGCCGCTGCCAGTAATGCCGTGATCGCAGCAGCTGCTAGCCACCTGTGGCAGTGGAGCCGTGCCTTCAGGGCGGGCCGGGGGAGCACTGTGCCCACCCCGCTGTGCCAGCGGGGCCATGCCCGTGGCAGTGGAATCACACTGGAAAAAAAACCCCACCAACAGCCAGTGGGGCACGCCGCTGGTGCTGGGATGATTACATGCCACGCAGCAGTGCTCGCCGCTGCCCCATGAACCAGTGATAAATTGAGGCCATGACAGAGGGGCACCCCCGCCCGCACGGGCTTGCGGGAAATGCCGGGATGGGACGATCCCATCCTGTGCGGACTGGTGGGAAGCATCGTGATGAGATGGCTCCGTCTCACACTCAGCCCCGTAGTCATGGTAACTATACAAAAGACNACTTTTGTTTTCATCCCACAAAAATTACCCACAAAAGAGACCACATCAGGAGGAAAGCAAGAAGGTGGCTGGGTGTTTAAGGATGTTTAAACTTACCAAAGTATATTTTCACTGTGAGCAGAAGGAAAACTGTTATTTTACATCTCCCCAGAAAATACAGTTTTATTTGCAGACTGCATAATGACCATTACTTATGTATTTCCTCCAGCCCTTATTTTTGAGGACATATCAAAACATAATCTCATACCTCTCAACAAACAGCGATTGAAGCTTTCTTTGTTGTCACATGATCTTCAAAGCCTTAGGAGGTGTTGCCTACAATGCACTACACCTGAAATATCTCTACATTAATGCATGCAGCATGAAGAATAAAAAAGAGGAGCTCCAAGCTTTGGCCTAGTCTGAGATTTGTCATCATTGGCATAAGTAAAACCTGGTGGGATAAATCCTGTGTCTGGAGTGGCCTGTTGGACAGCTACAGGCTCTTGAGGTGGAATCGACAGGGCAGAAGAGATAGAGGGTGGCACTGTATATAACAGAAGGATTAGAATGTATGGACCTCACAGTTGGCACTGGCACAGTTGAGAGCTTCCTGGTAAGAATCAAGGGGCAAACTAATAATGTGGATATCATCATGGTAATCTACTATAGACCTCCCAGCCAGGGTCTCAGTGTCTTCAGCAGGAGGACCATGACTGTCAGAATTATCTATTCCTCATCAACCCTGAAATTGTATGGGAACTGCTGCTACTCCAGCTGGATATCTATAAACCTATGGGGCTTGATAGGATTCATCCAAGAATCCTCAAAGAGCTAGCTGATATCATCACAAAACATGTCTCCATGTTCTTTTGAGTGATCTTAGGAATGTTGAGAGATTCCATTTGATTGGAAGCCGGCAAATGTTGTCTCAATTTTCAATAAAGGGTAGAAGGATGACTCTGGAAACTCTGGGCCTGTTAATCTTCGTTTCAGTGCCTGGTAAAGAGAAGATTCTTCCAGGAGTTATTAAAAAACACCTGAAAGACAACATAGTCATTGGTCACAGCCAGCATGGCTTCATGAGAAGAAAGTCCTGCTTATCAAATCTGATTTCTTTTTATGGCAAGGTAACCCACCTAGTTGATCAAGGGAAGCCAGTTGATGTAATCTTTTTGGATTTCAGTAAAGCTTTCAATACTGATTCTCACAGGAACCTTCTGGACAAAATATCCAGCACACAAAAGGATAAACACATCATGTGGTGGGTGAGCAATTGGCTCACGGTTTGAGCACAGAGAGTAATAGCGAATGGGGAAACATCAGACTGGTGACCTGTCACTAGTGGTATTCCAGAGGGCTCTGTTTTGGGCCCTGTGCTCTTCAATATCTACATAAATGACTTGGATGCAGGACTAGGAAGGGATGTTAAGTAAATTTGCAGGTGACACAAAACTGGGAGGAGCTGTTGACTCTTTCAAAGGCAGGGAGGCCCTGCAGAGAGACCTCAACAAATCAGACGACTGGACAGTCCCTTACCATGCGAAGTTTGACAAGGGAAAGTACTGGATTATGCACGTGGGATGGGGAAATCATGGATGTTCACACAGACAGGGGAATGAGGTGCTGAAAAACATCTTCACCAAGAGGATTGCTGGGCACTGGAATAGGGTCCCCAGGTAAGTGGTCACAGCACCAAGCCTGACAGAGTTCAAGAAGAATTTGTATGACACTCAGGCACATGGTGTGACTCTTTGGGATGGTTCTCTGCAGGGCTAAGAGCTAAACTTGATGATCCTTGTGGGTTCATTTCAGCTCAGCATATTCTGTAATTCATACTTTCAGACAGCATCCCTGTAAAGCCTCTGTTCTATTTACCTTTATTTCAATGTCTACAACTAAGGGTTTGGATTTGAGGATCAGTAGGATTCTGTACTTCTCAGTATTTTAAGTCCTTGTAACTTGGATGCAGAACACTAGAGACAGAACGTACAGAAAGAGTGTGCAGTGTAAAAAGAGGTATCTTTTTTCTTTAGGGGCTTCACATTTTGGAATATGTGGATTGTCAGTTTTTGTTCCCTGCCAGAGGGGGTACTGAGCCTTTGATATGATTCATGGAGGAATTAAGCAGAGTCATGAAGTTGAGATGGCCTGGTAGTGGAGAAGTCATTATCATAGTGTATAAGCTGCTGGCAGTGGGTCTCGCTTCCCCCTCCTGCATGTCATTCCATTGTGCTTATGATCAGATCTAGCAATGTGCTCTGCAGGCCCTCCTGCAGTGAGGGTGCTATTTCTTTTCTATGATGCTTCTTTTTTTCTCTTTGTTCCCTTCCTTAAGACCTCTTTAGAAGAAACAGTGACATGCCAGAAATATCATCTTATCACAATCTCACTTATAATAAAAATAGATGGCACTGAGGACCAAAAATGATGGAGTAGAAAAGAAGATGGTATCATTAACTTTAGCTTGAAACCTGGGCAGGATGCTGTGCATACTGGCTGAGGTTTTGAGGTGTGCAGTAAAATTGTTAGCCATGACATCTGACATTTCATCTTAAATCTTTTAGTCTATAAATATTTGATCCAGTATATTTATCATCTCACATGAGATCAGATATTGTTTGGTAATTAATTTGAGAGAGAACAAAAATTCATCAGTTACTTAAGTTTGTGAATATATGTTTTGCTATCTCTGTTTCTCAGACTAAAGTCACTTTGACAAGGTAAATGCAGTTCTTTATCTTAAACATCAAGTCTTAAATATAAAGATATTAAGCAAGAAATGACCATGAGTAAGCAACAAAAAATTTAAAATATTATATAAAATTGTTTATTTCTATAATTTTATTTTTCTCACCTTAAAATATTGAAATGCTGATTAATTTGTTAATGGTACTGGGAGGGTTTCTTATTAGGGCAAAAAGGAATTGTAACCATGAAATCTTCCCCTTCTCTACTTTAGAGCTCAGTAATTATGAGTAATTTTCTATATATGCTGTAGCACAGTAATTGTGATGTTCTGAGCCTGTTATGTTCAGATTAGATTAAAGAGAGAAAATTGGTTCTTATCATAATGCTTCATTAAAATTTTAGAAGTAGGACAATATGAAATGAGAATTTGACTTTATTATCTACAGAAATATGAAGGCAGTTACTTTTATGCTATTTATCATATCCAATTAGACTGTGCTTTTGGAAACAGAAGAAGTGTTAGCCTTCAGTCTTCAGTATGGCTTTTCACAAACATTTACTTTTCTCATACAAACTGCAAGCTCACAGCTTGTGCATCTCTTAGGTCAGGCTTAGCAGCAGCTGAAGATCTTGTGTGATGCATAGGTGCTACTGGTAGTGACAAATCTCACTCTTGAAAAATAAAAGTCTTAGGCTTTTGTGTTGTTTTTGAAGTTGCTCCTGCTGACTTTAAAGTCAGTGGAAGATCAGCCATTCATTTCACAGCCAGGAGTGCCAGACTCTTAAAGCGCACTTTGATTTTCTCTTAAATCTACCCCAGAGGTATGAATTTCCACACTTACCAAAACCAGTCTGGAAAACTCTTGTAAGAAGAGTGCTCTGTTATAATGACAGCTATTGCTTCTGAAAGTGAGAGGTTAGAGGCTCAAGGGATCACTGTTGGACAGCAGCTCTGAAGCCTTTGCTCAGCAGTAATTCTATTAAGTGATTAAAAACCCATCCTTTCATCTGTGATGTGTTTTCATGTGTTCTTAAATTTCATAAACTGCAAAATTAGGTATTCAGTAGTAAGTGGTAAATTATTTTACCAACCAACAATTAGTCTAGCAAACGATGGGGTTTGATCTGCTGAAACAGTTTCGGACATTAACAGAAAAATAGTGAGACAAAATAATTATCAGAATGAGTATAAGCTTTGAAATTTGTTTATTTTACTGTTAGTGAAAAATCTTTAGGTGGTTATAATGTTGCAGTGTGGTAGTCCTGGACTAGTCCACAGACAACCAAGTCGGCCAATGCTCATCATTCCCAGTAGACAGAAGAAAAAAAGACTGTATGACTGTGTGGGTTTTGGCTCAGTCTGCTAAGCAGCAAGGAGCTCTTTTGATGTTCCTGACTAGAGGAACTAGTGAACAGGAGAGACACATACCATTATCATGATATGGAAAAGACCCTGCCAATGATAAACCTAATCTGTTAGAAGTTACTTACCTGCACAGCAAAATATCTAAGATCTATTTTTATTGAAGAAAGCCTTCTTAAAAAAATGATGTGTCAGAAATTTACCTAATTCCTTTCAAACACTCTAAGGAAATTAGTTGGTTATCCATTTTTGCTATCACTCTCCTTTTCTGTGAATGTTAACACTGGAATATACTGTTCTTCGCATAGGTTGCTCTAAGAGAAAAATGGCTGTCCTTGCCTACAGTTGTTTCTCTCCTCTCTTGGAGAATGACCATTTGTAGAACAGACATACTTATTTTAGCATCCTTGACGGAAGGTGGTCAGGAAATTATATGCATGTGTCATCACCAGAAAGATACCTTTTTAATAAAAAGGTATTGTCATTTAAAACTGTAACCTTCAACTTGCATTTACATTTTCATGGCAGCAAGGGATCTATGATATATGTTACCACTAAAACATAGAGTACTAGTTCAAATGTACTGAAACTCAATTTGGAGTCATGGAACTTTAATACAAGCAAGATATTTTTACTCTTTTCAGGAAAAAAAGTCTGGAAATTTTTATATTTTTTTAAAAATTTGGTCCATGAGAGAAGTTTCCTTTAATTTTAGTGACATAACATCTAATGACTCTATTAAATATCCTCTAGTTTCAAAAATATAAATCACTTCTTAGGCTGAGTTGACAGGACAAACTAATTCCTCTGTCTCTCAGCTTTCAACATAGCCTGCTGATAAACTCTCATGGAACTGAATCTTGTATTAGTTGCATGGTTATAGTTGACACAAGCAATATTTTCCCCAATCCTTCAATAAATTTTACCTTTTTTAATATACTATTCAGCCTTCTGAAAATTAACAGTGACATTCTGAAGATGACATTTAAATGATTGACTTCCTTATGTCACATGCTTTCACCACGTTTTTGTAGCCCTTTTTGTTGTTGCTGTTGTCTGTAGCCAATTTTGGCTTTCTCATTCTCATCAGCTCATTGCACATGGATCTGGGCCCTAGTGTGAGCTGCAGGGCTCCTCTTCATCATGCCTGCAACACCCGAGGCAAATGCTCTAGGTGTGCAGGAAGGCAGACCCATCCAACGCAAATATATGTCCTTGCTGTAGCAAGAGAAGAGCTGAGCTGCCAGGCCCGTTGATAGTGGTGACATGCAAGTGGTAGATTTTGTCAGATTAGCTGTTATAAGCATTTATCAGACAGTGCTCTCTTTTTTCCAATGAGATCAAAGGGTTAAGAATTAAATTCCCTTGATTCTCAGTGGGGAAAAAAAAAAAAAANAAAAAAGGTAGTATGGTTTATTTTCCCATCAATCAATCTTCTAGCTAGTGAATGACACCCGTCTTCTTACATATCTAACAGAAGTGTATATTTAGTTGACGTCTTATAGAAAAACAACACACTTTTAGAGTTACTTTTTTAAGCCATAGTTATTTAAAATTATTAGTTAGTATCGACTTAATAAGAGAGTTGAAAATCTGCAAAGTTCAAGTGTTAGCTCCATTGCAATTGAAAATGTTAGTATAAACATTGGCATAAGAGGCACAAATGGAACCTTTTGTGTTTATCATTTTCTATGACTGTATAAAAAGTAATTTAGGTTCAAAATACAATCATGAATCTTGAGATTAAACAAAAAGAAAGCAAACTAGTTTTGCACTGGAAAATTACAAAAAATCTAAGAAAAAATCCAGGATTAACCATGGGAAAAGTTTTTAATTTATCATAGTGCACAACATGGAAGTATGTTGTACTTAGTCACCACAAAATCCTATCACCTTCAGTTGAACTCTTGGGAAGAGTGAATGCTAACTCTACCAATACTGGGGTTGTAGCATTTCATAGAGTGAAGCTCTAATAAACACATTTGTACAACACATTACCAGGATTAAAAAATATCACTGTGATTCAAAATCTGTCTTGCATAGAGAATCTGCAGGAATTTTATGGGCAGAGAGAAATGCATTTAAATATTATTAATAGCTTGTAAACAATCATTTCTAACTATAAATAAACTTGCTCTTAAAGGAAGAAAATTATTTCTACTAGTATTTTTTTTTATATATATATAGATAGACCTACTATTTTCACATACGCTTATTTCACCAGTATCTTCATTATTCTTTTTCTTCATCCTTCACTCATTGTGAAACATTCTCTTGGACTTCAGCTATCCCTTTTTAATACAGGTGTTTTTTAGGTGTGGGGTTTTTTTTGGTTTT
>VYZS01064284.1:6497-27520 GCA_013400695.1 Neodrepanis coruscans
ACATACATAAATGTCCCCGATGCATTTATGTTTGGATTTGCTGTCCTAATCTTCCTCTTGAAATGTGTATGCTGAAGGATTGCATGTGCCTATTGGAGAGTTTATCTCTTCAGGTATGTGATACAGAGTTGCAGAATGCAATTAATGTATCTGGCATAAGGTCTCTTTTTAGACTGAATGTTGGTTTGTACCTTAGAATGACTCTACCTTCCATTCTTTCTCCCCTCAGTGGATGTCATTCACTTGGGATAAGAGATGTGAATTTCATCATCTCCATCCAGACAAGAAAACCGAGCTGAGATCTGAATAAACAGCATACAGAAGTAAATGAATGTGGCAGTATTCACATATTTCATTAGCTTTGTCAGAAATTAATCCGCTAGACTAGCTGAAACCAGCTAGATCAATTTTATCAGGAAAAGTAAGCTGAATGATTCTGACAAACACTGTAGGAACAAAGTACATTGCACTCAGATGCTTCTTATAAACTTTTGTTTGAAACTAAGGAGATTTTTATGTGATATCTAGGGAAGGCTTTTGAGGTTTATGGTTCTAAATATAGGAATTCTTTCCTTAGGTCCCGCTTTCTGTACACATACCTTTTAACTAATGGATTTAGCTGTCTTTTTCTTCCTGTTGAGTAATATTTTTTGTTTGATGTATATTTTTTAACATTTTTAATAAGAACATTTTCTTTACATTTAAAATAGTTATTGCTGATTTATGAAAAATACTAAGTTGCCCTACAACCATGTAGCTTGTTTTTTTGTTTGGTGGGTTTTGTTTTGTTTTGTTTTGTTTTTTAAATAAACATATCTTTTACTTCCTATCGTCTCTCCCCTTGTTCTCTTTGAGACAACTTCAATTCCCCTTTCACTAGGATATATCCTTTGGATGAGACTGAATTAGACCAGTAGCTGATCATTATTCATGTGCTTCTATTTCTTAGACTAGAAAGGGAGTGGTATGATGTTGATTAGATGAAAACATATATTTATCACTCAGAGAGGATAATACGGGTTTCTCTGATGAGAAGACATATTTAACTCGATTGTTGAGAGTTTTTGAGAGGTTTGGAGGTGGGGTTGTTTGTTTTAGGGTTTTTTAGGGGTTTTTTATGGTTTAGTCATTTTGTTTGTGTTTTGTGGGGGGGTTCTTTTTTTTTTTTCTTTTTTTTTTTTTTTTCTGTTAACACTTTCTGAAACAGACTCTTTTCTCAGAAAAAAAAATCTAGAAATATAAGAGAAAGAAGTCAAAATATCCTAGGATTGATTTTTTAGGAACTTAATGCCTTACACACACAGCACTGGAAACAACTAGTGATATATTATTGAAGTTTTCTGAAACAGATGCATCTGCATTTTTTTTTTTAATCTGATGATGATTAGAACTTGAGTAGTGAGCCAGCATAAATGTCAGCAACACTGCAGATATAAGCAAAGAAAGAAGGAATCTTGTCTGATTTCTCTGTTCCTGTGATTTTCATTTGCTTTAAACTCTGGATTTCAAATAAACCAGGCATGAATATAGGGCAGGCTTTACATTGCCTCTTCCATGTCTACAACAGATTATGATGTATTGCTTACAGGGTATTCTTTTTTATTCACAGATGCATCAAAAATTGGTTGCTGTCTGTGTGACTTGTGAATAAATGATGTTTCTTAAAGAAGATTCACCACGGGTTTTGACATCATTATATTTCTCTGATAAAAATCATGAGAGTGTTGCAGCCAGCCCATTCACTTCAAAAGCTGTTTTGTATGTTGTGTAGTTTGAGAATGATCTGTTGGTTCAACTAAGAGTTTATCATAGCCCCTATACACTGGGACAAAATCTTCAATTTGACGAGTTAGTCAGAACAACATAGAAGTCACAGAGACTTCTATCATATTCAGAACTCTCCAGAAGATAGTGAGAAAACGTGTCGGAAATTTTTATTATCTCCCCTCATCTGCTGGAAAAAGCAATTACCATATTGTTATGAAAACAATCTACAAAGTTTCCATGTAGGGTTTCCTTTTGTACTTATTGAAGTGGGGCTTATATGTTTGAGGATTTTTTAAGTATAACAGATGAGGTACAGATTATGTGTAGCTACTTCCAGATAGAGACCATGAAGTTCCCTTGAAAAAGTAATCTTACCTAACTTTAAATGTCTATAGCTGATTTTGACATCTTAGTTCATTACCACTTTACAGTCAGTGATGAAATATGCATCTCTGTGGATTCACATAAAGCAGATATCCAAAACAGTTTCTCTCCATTCTCTCTAATGAAATACTGAACTGACTTGCTCAGAGAGAGATGTGGACTCACTATAGACCTCTGAGCACAATTCTGTGAAAATATAAGAATCTAAGGCCATTTTTGTAAAATTAAATTAACATGCATTGTGTTCAGCTGACTTCCAGACTCTTGCTCCTGCTCTAAGATGTTTATACTTCAGACAGGCAGATATTACTCAGTACCTCAAGGAAACTGATTTTATTGTCAAGGAACTAGAAGCTAGACAGACCCAACAGTGCCTAAAATGTCCCAGGAAGTGAAAGTTTAGGCAACGTTGTTACCCCAATTAAATTAGGTGAGATAAATCCCCAAAAAGATTTCATTAAATAAGAAGATTTGGATGAAGTCAGAATTGTTATAGAAGCATAGCAAATTCCTAGCAGACACATGTTAAAAACACTCTGTCAGGGTTTATCCCCTTACCGTAGAAGGAGGTGAAACATTTCTTAAGAGATTTATGGTCTTCTCTCTGATTAATCCTTTTAGGGTTTTAAGAAACCTGTAAGTACAGTTACATAAGGAAAATGATTCAATACTGCTATTTCATTCTCTGCCAGCACCTTTAGTCAGTTCCCTGCTGTGAAGAAGTCAGCAAGCAAAAGATAACAGATATTTTTGAGACATATATATTTTTTTAACAGCTGTTTTTATAATTTTTACTTTTTTGACTTGGGAGAGGTGAAATTTTTGGTAGCTTCTTGTATTTGTCCCTTTGTTTATGGGAAATACATATGAGCAAATTTTTTCCTTATTTTGTTAATTTCTTTTTGTTGTTTTTCTTACTTTTGTTTGGTTGGTTTTCATTTATTTTTGAGTGGTGACATTCTTATCTGGCAGGTTTTTAGTGAGTTTTTATGAGTCTTTATTGATTTATTTTAATTTTACTATTTCTTTAGATGTGACTTTATGGGTGACTTTTTCAGAAGATTTTGTTTCCCCCCATAGCACTTGCTTGTTGGATTGTTTGTGGGTTTTTTGTTTCCCCTCCATTCTTATGCGTCTTCGTCAGTTAGACAATAGGGGAAGGTTCTAGCAACTTCTCACAGAAGCAATTCTACTCCCCATCACCAAAGCCTCAACACACAAAATTAATACAACATTTCTTTGTTTGTTTTTTTTTTTGTTTTGGTTTGGTTTGCCCTGTTTTCCAGCAGCTTAATACTTTTTCCATGTAGCAATTTGTGTAGCATTTTTTTTGATTTTTTTGTTCTTACAGATTGTTGTTTTACCAAGGGCTGGAAGAGTTTCACCATAGGATTGATTTTTTTTAACATCCTACTCCTATCCCACTCTTGATATTTATATGTTGTTTCTTTATGTACTTACCTACTCGTTTCCTTTCCCTCTTAAATCATAATTTCTGTTTGCAGTTATCATGGAAGCTCCTTAAAATTTCTGCAGCCCATAGTCTTTTGTCAGCTGTTCTCTGCTAGTAGAATGACTCTTGACTGAAAAGTATGACTACCCATATAATACAGCTGACTTTTGCACAGGGCATATCAAGTTCCTGTCCACCTCCAGGGGTGACAGGTTGTTATGAATAAGATTCCTTTTTTGGGAAAATATTTCCATTGCCATCATGATGTTGGTAAACTGAGGAAAGCTAGGCTAGGAGCACAGTTCCTCAGCAGGAGTGAGGTGGGGCAGGCTAGGAGGTGCTGGTGCACAGCAGTGGCAATCATGTGGTGCAGGCACTGCCGCTGTCAGTGCTGCACATCCCCAGCAGGCTCTCACTGTTTCCTTAGTGGGTATGCTTAGTATTTTGGGGAATTCACTCTAGCTAGTTAATTGGAGACAGGGATCTATTTAGGGTCTGAGAGGTGCCCATGGCAGGTTGGGGAGGCTCTTCTGTCAGACACAGGGCTAACATGAGAAGAGTCCTTATAAGCATTGGACACGAACATCAGATAAGGAGGCAGAGAGAGCGAGACCTAGACATCACAACAAGTCTACTGGAAAAACATCTCAAGGTCTCCTTGAGGGGAACATGATTTTCTGCAGTGGGGCAATGACAGTGGCAGCTCAGCCCCAGTGGGAGGGGGTTCTGGGTCCCGGGGTGGGGCGCAGAATGTGGAGGGCCTCGAACAGGGAGGCCAACCAGCAATGAGTGACACCTGCCACTCAGGAGGAGTATATAAACCTGAGGGCGTCACGTGTTCTGGGAGCAGGTCTTTGGAATGATTCTGTAACCTGCTCCCTGCGTGCACAGAATAAACACATCATTCTCATGAATTTGTTGTGAGTTCAGTTACTGCATGTCACTGGGTAGCTAGATAACTTGGAATATTAAGGGTCAAGTGCGGAGGATATTTTTTCAGGACAACATGAAACGACGAATGTGATCTAAGTGAAGTCATTTATTTAGAGCATCAGACACATTTTTATACTATTTCCAACTTGTTCTCATGGTCCTAATTCTATCACTATTGGCAGACACCTCTCACACTACTATCATTGGTTAATAAACTTATGAGCACACTTCTACATATTTTAATTGGTTACATCTCTTTACAACGATGCAGATTTTCATTGGCCCCATAACTTGTGGTCCTTGCAGGCTTGTTTTCTTCTTTGTTTAAGTTTCTCTTGCTTATGCCAAGGTCAGTTATCTTCTCTCGCATACCTTTCCCTTGAGAAAATCAGGTCAAACTGACCCAAAACATATTATCACCTAATTCTCCCATGAGAAAGCCAGGCTGTGTGAAATGCTTTTCTCATGAGAAGAATAGGCCGCAGTGGATACTCTTTTTTACCAAAATGCTGGGTTGTGCAAATATCCATTATTTTCTAAAAATCTTCCAGCAGTCAAGAACAGTCTGTGTTTCACATTTTTACATTCTTCTGTATAGATAAGTGGGATAGTAAGTCAAAACACAGAGTTAGGCTTCCAGGCCTACCAGGGGCTGGACTGGGATGGAGAATAGGTAACAAGGGACCATCCTGTTAGATGAAGGTTATAAAAATGGAGAGATTGTTATGATTTTCCTCTTTTGGATTACCAACCTCTCCAGTAAAGCTATGTTCTTCCTTCACTGCTTGTTTGTCTTAATTCTCTTATCTCACCTTCAGGAAACATCACCACTCCCACCACTCACCCCACTGCATGTTGCTGGTGCCGTGCTCCGCATCTCAACTGCCACCCGTTGCTGCCACCAATGCCCACCTCCGCTGCAGTGATCAGCCTCCTGGGAGTGGGAGAGGCATGGCTGGGGCAGGCAGGCAATGGCCATGGCTGCAGCTGGCCCTGAGGGTGCTGTGCTGTTTTCATGGAAAGCCCTTGCAAAGGAGATGGCTCACCCTGCCCTGTGTGAGTGCGGCAGAGATTTCTGATAGCATGGCTGATGACATATTTCCATTCCAGAGCTATCTCTCTCTCTCCCTCGGTGTGAGACCAGAGGAGGCAGCACAGCTTCACCCCTCAGCCTCTCTGTAACAGCTCAACCACTCATTGGAGCCCAGAATTGAGCACCCTTGGAGAAAGATGCCACCTACAAAGGTTTTCTTCTTTCTTTTCCACCTGGGGAGTTGGTGTGAATGCATCTGCCTGCAACATTGCTGGACTGCGCCCCATCAGTGATTATGGCCACCATTGTTCTGTGACCATGGAAATCTGGACAAAGAGTTAAAATTGGCCCAAGCAGGAGATGGTATTTCTTTGTGTTTCACTACAAGTTTTCAGTTGTTCTTGAGCTATTGTTTTCTATTCTGTATTTTATCATGTATGTATATATATTTAATAAAAGAGCTATTGTTCCTCTTTCTATATTTTGTGGTCTTTTCTTTTCAAATTTAAGCTGCACAATTGTCTTAAAACCAAGACATGTGTGTTTCACTGGTAAACAAGAATGCATGTAACACAAGATTTGGCAACTGACAGTGACTATGAAGAGACCTGGAATTTTTCTTCAGGCAGATGAGAAAGACCCTGGTACATAAAAGGCCTTGTCTCACACTGTGCTTGAGAGATGGGTCATGCCATCTAGGTCAGGGTGACAGAAGATGTGGTCTGGGTCAGGCACGGAGTTCTCAAAAAAGAGGGGTTATTAACCTTGTGACAGTGTTGCAGATAAGGCTGAGTTTCTTGTTGCCTTCTTTGCCTCATCCTTTACTAGACAGGTTTTCTAGGTTTTTGTGCCTAGAGAGAGGGTTCCAGTAGGAAAAGAACTTTCCAATAGTGGTGGAAGACCAGTTAATGTCTGTCTCGAGCATTCTTGATCCTTACAAGTCCATAGAAATTAATGGAATGCAGCTCATTTAAAATTATAAAATCTCTGTCAAACCAAGGTCCTTTAAAGTGATTGGGAATGGAGAACTGGCCCTGAGAGAAAAGACTCAGGAAACTGCCTACAGAAGAGGTGGTTCAGTTAGGAAATCTAACAGTCATCACCCACTACTTTCAAGAGGTCATTGAGAATGTGGATCCAGGACCAGTGGTGTCTGGTGGAGGAATAGGAAACAATAAGTTGGTGTTCCAGCTGTTTATAAGAGGTGGTGTAGGAATGTACAATATGAGCTGGAACAGGCTACAGGAATATCTGTCCTCAGACATTTTCTGGACAGCTGGACAAAGCCTTGATCAACCTTGTCTGAATTCGTTGTTGACCCTATTTTGAGTAAAAGATTGGACATTACTTCCTACTCGGATATTTTAGATGTAGTGTTACTTAATGGACAATTATATTTCTAGTTAATAGCTAGTTCAGTCTGCAGAGTTCATGAAATTAAAAAATATTTATTTTGGAATACCTGAAAATTAGATATTATATATTCAAACTTATTTCTAGGTTTCACTAATTTGGGAGTTTACTGGGACTGGTAGGATCACATCAGAATAAGGAGAACAAAACTGTTGTTTCAAGATTCCTTTTGCACATTCTTGTGAAAGCTAAATGAAAAGAACTGAAATGTTATTTTCCAATTGTAGTGTTGAATTTTTTTTCATAAACACTGCTTGGTCCTTCAGTAATAACAAATTGACATATCCTCAGTGAATCCTTTTCATCATCTTAATTGCACACCAAACTTAATGAATGTGGTATTTACATAAAAGCAAAACAGGACTGCAGTTTGTTCAATACAAACATAATGCGTTTTGGTTTTTTTCAGCACAAAACATAATGATTCTAGGGTTGGCACAAGTGAGGAGAGACAGTATATATCTCTTGTACATTTTGTTTTCTTCCTTGTCTTCATTTTAGTTTCTGCCCTACCCCATGCCCAAGCAAGTTTCATCATAACTGCAGGCTGGAGGGAACTCAAAATAACAGATTTTCAAGCTGTCAAGTTTTTCACAATTATGAATTTTGCAAGATTTCCCTCTGCCTACTTCTTTCTTCCAAGACCATTTCTACCAGCACTTTTAAATCCAGGAATTACTGTGTGCAGTATCAAAAAATTTGGAACTATCAACAAAAATTGGACATTTTACACAGATGATTTCACCCTGATGCTGTCATTTGCAGTGAGTTGCTTGTCTATTAAGTATTCATCTTGTTATTCTTAATTTTGTTTTTCTGAATGCATATTTAAAATTAAGCAATCTTTTTTCCTGAACATTTCCCAGCTAACAGTCAAAAGCTCCTAACAGATTTTAGTGTTCTCTTTATTTCTGCTTTGGAGCAATATATTACATATAAGGTTTTTTATAATTTTATTTCTTTTTTTCTGACATATTCCATCTGCGCATCAGATTAAACACACTTGTGTTTTCCAAATGTGCCTATTTTAACTGAAGCACAGTCCCTCACTGCTGTATTCATGTTTATGATACTCTTCTTAAATACTAAGATATGCTGCTGTGACTGCACCTGTTCATGTAGCCAAAAAGTGCATTAAAACATTTCAAAGAAATTTTATTATTGAAATGGAATATATACTTTGGTGACAATGTTCTTCACTCCTTTTCAGTGCTTCTAAATGTGTAACAGTTATCACATAGAAAGCAGTAGTTTCTACTAATGCAAGTGAAAAGTAGTATTGTATCTATTCTACTGAGATAGATACTAAGGAGACACCACTTGCAAAGACAGGAAAGAATGTGTGGAAGAAGTTTCTTACGTTAAATGATTTGAACATGAAAGGGGATTGATTTTCTGTTCTGTACCCTCCCTTCCTCTATGAGTTTTTCCTTTGCTTTTCTTTGCTTTATTTCCTTGTTTGTTTGGATTTTTTATCTGATTTAGATTAAGGGTACAGAATTGTTGCAGGGTTGGTTTCACACACACCCCCCCCCAACTCCCCCCCACCACATGCACACACGCGCAGATAATTTTACTGGTTTATTAACTGTTTTTAAAACCAGTTCTTCTCTCTCTCTCTCTCTCTCTTCCTTGATTTTATACTGGGTCTTACTATCTTTTATTAGTCGTCAGTAGAACAGTCACAGTCCTGGGGGACATTTAATATTCTGTGCTAAAAAATACATTTGTCATTTTTTTATGGGCTAAAATACTTTGAAAATAATCCTGATTTATTCTGCCATTTTACCTACTGATTATCCCCTCTGTACCTGGAAATGAGGAATCTGTTCAAGTTTCTGAGTTTAAAAGACTTACTTGGATTGTTACAAATAGAGGCATTAAGTATTTTGTCACCAGAACATGTTACATGTCTTTTCCTGATTTTTTAATGAAAAATAAAGACAGTAATTTTTACTAAAACCTAATTACCAAACTGCTGCAGTCTGCTTATTATTACTTGAAAGACTGTTGTTGAATGTTTTGGAGCTACTTGGGAAAATCAAGTATATTACAGATATATGAATACAACAGTGAAATTGAATTTCAGAGTAAGAGATGAAACTGCAGAAGACAAAACCACTTTGAAAGATGATCAGATAAATAAACAAGTCATAGGAAGGTTCTACTACCTCTTTTTCTGGGAAAAAGATGTGCATGGAGCAAAATGAATACATCTAGAAACCACATTGATTAATACAGGCAGACATGCAGAGATGTATTCAAACATAGTTCTATAGTGTCAAAACAAAAGTGGGAATGCCCATTGATTACAAATTAAAGAATATCGGACAATTTATTTTGAATGTTTCTTTCTCATTAAACCTTTTTGATAGTGATTGTTTTATGAATCCTGAAAGTTATATAAATACAGGTTAATTAAAAAAATTCTTTGTATCTTTTCTAACTTACCTTGATAACCTATATTAGGACAAGATGTAAAAATGTTTCTGTAATTGAATTAGTAGGTCCTAAAACTGCCCTTTGTCAGAGATAGGTGGTGGAAATACACAAAAATATTATTTTTTCTAACAGCCACAATAGGAATATTTTAAGAAGTATTATTTCCATAACACACACACAAAAATATTTTTCTTCATATTCATTCTGCACTCTATTGTTTTTCAGCACTGGTATTTGTAATCATTGGTCATTGAGGCATATTCTAAAAAAAAAAGAAATGAATCTATTAAAAAATCCTAATAAGGAGGTTAAAGTAGACAGGTATCATAGTAGGGACAGATATTTTTATGTGTGACTAAGTGATATTAAAGATAGATGAAAAATAATGTACAAAATATATGATTATACATGCTTATACATGATTATACATCCCAGGTATGGGATGGGGGCACCCCTGCCTGCCACGCTGGGAAACTGCCAGGCCACAGTGGGCGCACCCCCACCACAGCTGGGACCTGGGCCATACCATACCCACCAGGCTCCCGCACCGCCGCCACAATTTGGGGACAGGGCGGGGACAGCCCCCACCCGCCTCAGGGACCAGCGCCATCCTGGCCCGGGCTAGCAAGGAGCACTGGGACTATCCCCACTGGCTCCTGCACTGCCACCGGTACTGCGCCTGAGTGCAGCCACGCAGGGGAATCAGCCCAGGAACAGGGAAAGCAACGGCCACAGCGGGAACTGACCCTGTCCCCAGCTGCACAGTCCGGCAGGCCTGCGCCATGACGGGGTGGCCCCAAGCTAGTGCACGTTGCTGTCGCCATGGCAACCCACCTCAGACACACAGGAAAGACAGTTTAACATAGCCCCAATCCCCACCCTGTCCCAAAAAACCTTCAGAAAAAAAACTCCAAAAAGCCCTAAAAAGAGCCCTTTCCCCATCCCTAAAAACGGAGGGGAAAGACAAGGCGGGGGGAAGGGAAAAAAAGGGTTTAGCTCCCAGAACCTTTGTTTTCAACCCACAACAGTATGAAATATTTCATAAAATAACATTGATATATTTATGTTTAAAGTTTTTTTGTAATTTTATTCTAGAACACACTGGCCTTCATGTCAGTGAAACAATAGGGAGAGCAAATGCGTGCTTGGAAAGAAGCCCATTCATTTTTTAAGTATTTTTTGTTGTTATTTTACAGAGTTTAAGCAAGAAAGCATAATAATATATGTAAAAATGAAACAAAATGCAAGTGGTTTAGAATGCAAAAAAAAAAAAAAAGACAAGATAACATAGAACACGGTGCTTCTCACTTTTAATGTACTTTTAATCTCTGATAGAAGCTCAAATGTCAGCACTTCAGAGAATTAAAAAAATCACTGTGAAAGAAAACAGAATTGAATGACCATCCCGCATTTTGTGATAAATTGTAGAGGGAAGAATAAGAGGCATTCAGCTTAGCTAGAAATTCATATTATTGGAAGTTCATGTTATTATTGTATCCTCATCATGCCTGCAACCAAACAATCTGCTCTTCAGAAGAATAGAATAGAAAAGTACATGGGACAATCTGGTGGTCCTCCTCAGAATATGAGAAAAAAAACTCAGCTGTTAACTCCAGTGGATCACTGAATGTCATTGGTATCACTGAACATGGCATAAAAATCAGTTAAGATGAACCCGGGAAATGCAATGAGTGTTCAATTACTAGTGTTCTCATTCCCATACCACAAAGCAGTAATTTCTTTCTACACCTATGTCTTGATGCTTATGATTAAGAAAGATTTACGTGTCCACCTATGAGATTTTCTGTCTCTGTCTTGCATTCAGTTTTGTTGAACAGATATATATTTGAATGAATATCACAGATTTGTTTTAGTTAAAGAGGATAAAACATCTAAGATATTTTTCATTGTTCAAATATCCTACACTGAATTCCACAGAAAACTTGAACTGCATTTAATAAGGTTGTAGCAAATCCAGAAAGGTACTTTTCTTCTTACAGGCACAGAAAATCTGATTCATACTAAAACAAGTATTTTCCCGCCTTCCTTTAAAAAACTGAAAACTGACCACAGATGCAATCAGGATTTACTGGAATTATTTTTAAAATAAATATGGTTTTAAATTATTGTATATTTAGTAATTATAACAATAGATGATTTCCCTATATCAACCTGTTCTTCAAAAAAAAAAAAAAAAAAGGAGCACATAATATATACAGTTTTTTATGTTATTTTTATCAAGTGTGGAGAATTATATTCTGTTCATAAATGCTTTGTGTTTGTAAATACTGTATGGCTTCTTCCAACACAGATTCATTTTTTCCTTGCCTGTTATTGAAGAAGGACTAGACTTCATGAGAGAATCCATTCCCCCATCAATTGAGTTCCATATGTTTTCATTCCTAAAAAATTGTCTGGTTGAATAAGAACAATATATTAGATTGATAATAAAGAATTCTCAAAAAGGGATATAAGAATAAAATGTTTTTCATAAGAATACTATAAAATAAAAACTGTAAATAACAACTTATTCAATTTTCCCTCCTGGAGGCTTATATTTTAGTGGTTAAGACAATGATAATAGAGATTGTTTATAATTCTGCTGCATACCTAGGCTATATATATCCTCAAAGACTTATTCGGGAAATAAAATAATGTTCTTACCAAATAAACAACCAAAGAGAACCACGACTACTTTCAGTAGAACCGGAAAGTGAAAAAAAAAGCAATGTGAATGAATCATAATCAGACTTATTAATCATGAGGAGTAAGCATGTTATCTATAAAAGTGCAAAAGGTTTGGGCAAGCAGTGCTGCAAATCAATATTTTTACCACAAGAGCTCAGTGAGTTTTCTGAAGTGTTTCAAATATTTCTCAGTTCTTTATACAAAGAAGTGTTGAGAGATAAATACAACTTCCTTATTGCATTAAATAGAAACGAAATAACAGACATTTTGTTTTACTGATGCCTTAGTTTCCCTGAAAAAGAACACTTGTTTTAGGAGATGTTTTTGTAGAAGGATATGGATTCTAAAAATATTGGCAAACTATTGATGACATCCATACAACTGTATGACACAGATATACACCTAAAACACTAGTGGCAATACCTTTTACATTTTATTAAGGTAAGTGTGTAACACATAGCAGCAAGGTGATGCTTGAAAAGAAACATGAAAAACGGCTTGAGAGTAGAAATATTTGTATAACTAATTGCTCAGACGAAGAAAAAATGAAATGCAATATCATTGAAATAAGGGGAATTGCGAAATTATTGTGTCATACCTCTGATAAAATACAAAACATGATGCTTTCTGTTTATTTGTAGATGCAACCTAACTTAGACTCTCAGCACACAAAAGCATTCTTCAGGTTTGCCAATAAATAACCAGATGTCTCAAAAATCCAGCATGAAAAATTTGTGATAATAAAACAAGGCTTTTTAAAAAAAAAAAATCATGCATATATACATATACGTATACAAACACGCATATTTGCTCGCATATGTATATGGACATATATAAAAGTTGTTCAACTTGAAATAATCTTCCTAAAAATACACATATTCTCTTCTTAGACCACAAAGATGCTACTCAATAGTTATCTCATTTTTTTTCTAGAAAAAATATATGTTTAATTTGAACCACATCTTTAATCCTGCCTTTTAACATTTTGTCAATAATACAGACTTGATTCAGCTCTCCTCTACATGCATAAATTTGAGTTCTTGCTGAACACAATCAGAATGTGAAATTTATCCTTAGCACAACTATGAGAGGGTACCTCATTTGGCATAAAACAGCTATACTGGCTTCTCTTTCAGATATGAGCTGCTCAATAGTCATAGTTATAGACCTCATACAATTAATGATCATGTTTACTAGGGTTTTATGAAATGTAGAAGTGTTATATAAAATCTTTATTCTAGGTTTGTCGTACACATCTTTGCTTCATATTGTACTGCTCTTTCAAATGAAGAATAAAACAAAGAGAAAACAACTAATAAAACAAAAATAAACCCCTACAGAAATACTGAGATAAAATTACTTGTTTACATTGAAATTGAATTGAAAAAATAATTTAAATTCCTTAGCTGGTCTTTGACACATTTGGACTCTATTTTAATATTCCTAATTGAGTGGCTTCTTAAATCATTTAGTTGTCTGATTATTTAATCGCACTTTTGCTGATATTTTCTGTAAAATTTCTCTTCTTTTGGTTGGCTTTGCTTGAACTTGTATTTTAAAAGAAAAATAATAACACCAAAAGACAAACCCCAAATTTTTAAAATTTGTGTGAGATTGAGTTCTACCAAAATCAAATTTCATTTGAATGATACTGTACCCTTGTCAAATGTCTCAGAATGTGCTGTAGTTGCTCTACCAGTCCATGAAAGAGAACTATTTCTTGAATAGGTCTTCCTTACAAACATTTTACTTAATAAAAGGTGTACTAAATATGTGTATTGTGGGAATTAATTTTTATCCATAAAGCTGTTTTAGTTAGTTAAAAATAAAGACAAGCTTATTCTAGTATTCATATATCTTACTCATGATAATACAGAGCATATAAGAGAGATAATCATATTGTTTCAATACTGTGGAGTATCTGTCTGTATAGATAAACATAGTTCTGTTGGTTTATCTTTCTACAAGCATAGAAATAATTCTTTAGAACGGGCTTTTGAAATTGTAATTGTAATACAACATACAATTTTCATGATTCTCAATGTTTTCATTGGATTTATTACCGTTTAGTATACATTTTGTTCTACACGGTTTTTATTTTCATAGAGAAAACATGCACACACACAGGTATTTTTGCATACAGTCTTGCTCTTAGCTACTGCTGTAAGATGCAAATCCATGATGATTACAAATTTGCTCTGCCTTATCATGATAGACGCTTACAAACCCACAAACACAAATACACACACGTATATATACACGCACACACACAACCCAGTGAATATGTTACTGAATACAATTCTTGAATATACTTAATAAGTTTGACTTGAACACTGCAAGTCAAATTCTTAGAAATCCAAAACTTAAAAAGGATGTGAAGATCTTGGAATGCATTCAAGGGAAGCTGACGAAAGGGTTGGAATGAATGTTTTATGAAATATTTCTTAAGAGATGTATGGTTTTCTCTCTGATTAGTCCTCTGCTTTGTCTCTGTGCCTGTTTGTGAGGTGACCATCTGTTGTGGGTTGAAAACAAAAGTTCCGAGAGCTAAAACAATTTTTGCCTTCCCCCATCTTTCCCCTCCATTTTAGGGATGGGGAAAGGGCTGTTTTGGGGCTTTTTGGAGTTTTTTTGAAGGTTTTTGTGAGGGGAGGGGGAACTGGGGCTGGTTTAAACTGTCTTTCCTGTGTGTTTGAGGTGGGTTGCCATGGCGACAGCAACGGTTGCCGGCTTGGGGCCACACTGTCATGGTGCAGGCCCACTGGCCTGCATGGCCAGAGACAGGGTCAGTTCCCACTGGAGCCGTGGCTCCTGCGCAGCCTGGGACAGTCCCCACCACAGCCGCGTCCATGCACGGCCGCTGCTTTCCCCGTTCCCGGGCTGGTTCCCACACACAGCAGGTGCGGCGCTTCCCCAGCCTGTTTTGCAGGCGCGGCTCTGTTGCCCCGAGTGTGATGCCGGTGGCAGCCAGTGGGCACAGTACAGCCTGACGGTTTTTCCTGGCACAGCGGGTGGGGGTGACCCGTCCCGTCTCCAGTGGTGGCACTGGCCAGTGCCAGCTCGGCGCTGCACGCATGCGCGGTGGAGTTTCCCATGCGCATGGAATAGAACAGGGCTGTCGGTGGCCCTCTTGCAGCCGAGGAGCTGCTGCGGCAAGCAGCCAGGCTGGCGCGAGTCAGGGTGGCCCGGTAGCAGTGCCAGGACACCCTGAGACGCCAGGCAGGGCCGCGGGGCACCCGTGTTCCCTAGCCCGGGGTTGGCCACATGGTGCTGTGCCACCATTTTGGCTCATAGGGGAACCTCTCTCTAGGAGCGGTTACCAGGTGCTGACCATCCAATCTAAGGGGCGACTGGTGCCCAGGAAATGCCTCGCGCCTGCACAAGATTTGTCCCCTATAAAAGGCTTCTTCTTTCAGGACCGGCAGAGCTCAGGACAACATCTCTGGTCGTCTCCCTGCTGAGTTTTTCCAGCGGCGCGGGTGGAACGATGACTCCAGCGACAGCAGCAGGGCTGAAGACCACATCTTTCTATCAGCGGTGGTATTTCCTTATTTGGGAAGGGGAGGGTAGGGGCAGGGATCTTTTAATTTTCCTGGTGTCTTTCAGGAGGCTCTGGCAAAGACCCAGTGCTACCCTAATGCTTTCCCACATCAGCCGCTGGTCCCAGAAGAGTTTAGTATTTCTTTCTTTGCATTTTATTGTCGGTTTTCTGTGTGTGTAAAATAAAACTTGTTATTTGTGTTGGTTTTTTGGTGTGTGTTGCTTCTATTGGATCTCTCTTGTCAGTACCATGCCTCCTAGTGGTAAAACCACGACAGCCTCCTCATCCTGTAATGCGATGATGACATTTCTATACTGACAATTGCCATTAATATATTAGAAAAAACTTTTATTGTTCCTCACATTTCTGGGCAGCTTCAGCTCCAGTTGGGCTTTGGCTGCATGGATTTTTTCCCTACACTGGCAAGCAGCATCTCTGCTTTGACTACGTATACTAGCACCACAGCCTCACACCAGTGCTTGCTCCGTAGCCATTCCTGCCAGGTTTTCTGGGTGTGGGGGAGGAAAACCACGTGGAAGAGTAGACATCTTGTCTCTGTTGTGTGGTCACATGTATTTTTTCTGGGTGGGGGAGGCCAGCCGTCATCCTGACTTGGGCAGGGCTTGGGAACTTCATCGGTTGTTTTAACTCAGTTTTATCAGTATTGTTATTAGCATTCTTCTTGATAAAGAGATATTTTCTTGGTTACATCTGAGCATACTTGGTCACTCTCTCTCTCTGTATTGGAGAAACCAGGGATATTGAATCTGAAGAAGCAGACTTTTGTCCAAAGTGTCCATCACTCCTAATTGCCTCAAAGCAAGACAGTATAACAGAAGCAAAAGTCTCAAATTTTTGCTTAAGTAGCTGGATACTTTTAAGAGTAAATGGCAAAAAGTATCAAGAAAATTAAAAAGGAAAAAATTAGGGCAAAGGCAGTCAATGAGTGAATCAAAAAAAAAAAAAAAAAAAAAAAAAAAAGAAAGTGTTCAGAAGAAGGCATCTAGTTTTAGAAGAAGGCATGCAGGCAAAGCAAAGATTCCCTGAAACTATTCAGGCCAAACTGACTTGTCAGTAGAAAGAGGACTATTTAAAGGCACAAGAAATCTAAGTATAGTGAGGCAAATATTAATAAGAAGTGACTTTCCCTGCCATTATTGATCATGCTAATGATTCTGAATATTGCTCCTCAGGCTGATGCATAGTGCGTGAAATTTGGGATGGTAAGTCCTAATGCAGCTAACAGATGAGACATCCCCCATTCCCTGGGGTGCTTTAGTATGTACTTTCTGATTCTACAGTAAATTTCTGCTTTCACAGGGACTAAAATGAATAAGAAGATTTCTAATGTTTGTATCCACTTCTCTGTCATTGTCTCATAGATAAATCAAGCCTGCTGCCTACTGAACAAGGTCATTTTTTTGCCAGTTTAGTGCCACATTACATTAAATCCAACAAACATATTACAACAATTTTATGATGTAGTACTAGCTCTGTCAGAGGTTCACAGCTAAACTTTCACTTCCAATGGCAAGTTCAAAGGCTATTGGACAAATATTGCTTCTAGTCTTAACTTGGCACATGGAAGAAACCATCTAGCTGCATTTTTCCCAGGCATTAAAATAATAATTAATATAGTTAATTAATTAATAATTCTCTAGTGATGACTAAAATATACTGCTTTTAGGTTCCTTTTTTTCTGTATATATTTTTACTTACAGTAATTAGATTTTAGTATCAGGGGTTTGGCAAACTATACATGATGTTATGTCAGACTCTGAGGCACTGATGCCGGTCCAAACAAGAACAACAAAGCTGGTGAAGGGTCTTATAAGGAATGGCTAAAAAAAAGGGCTAAACGATCTTATAGCAAGGTTCACTCTATTACTTACTTCATATACAAAGCATGCAAAGGAAAAATAGGTTAGAAAACAAATCTAAAATGATTTACAGTAAAGCATAAGAGTTCAAAGGAGTAAGAGAGGCCCTCCTATTGAGTCATGACATTCAGAGTGGATCCCCTTGTGAAACTCAGACTTGATCAATGGCTAAAGTCTAAAGGACTTGAAAATTGATTATTTTAATACAAAATGATTGTATAGAATTTATTATAAGCACAGCAGTAACAACTATAGATCTGAGATGACAATATTAACACTATAATTATCATAGGGTATTTAAAGCAATTCACACAAGCACATGCAGAGTCACAAAGTACTGTTTACAAAGGCTTACCTATTAAAAATTCCCCTTCAGTTCAATGAAATACTCATGCTGGATGCTTTTGCATCTTTCCACAAGTAAAAAGGATTGAGTCTTGATGAGTAGGAATATCAGCTCAGGTCCTGTTTTCTGCTTTTGGCAATGATCCTCTGAGTATCACAAACCTGAGAGTTTGCAAGCTCTGAGTGGGGTTGTACTTAGACAGAGGTGTTGGTGCAATCTGCTGCACTCCAGGAAAGCTCAAAGGACCAGGACTCACTTAGGACTGCTGTTTATAGGGTCAGAAAATCACAGAATCACAGAATCATAGAATTAACTAGGTTGGAAAATATCTTTGAGATCATCAAGTCCAACCTATGACCTAACATGATCTTGTCAACTAAATCATAGTACTAAGTGCCACATACAGTATTTTTTAAACACTCCCAGGGATGATGACTCCACCACCTCCCTCACTCTTTCTGTGAAGAATTTTTTCATTATGTCTAGCCTAAACTTACCCTGGCACAGCTTAAGATTGTAAAAAGAAGGTAAAAGACTGTAAAAGGTTGAAGAAAACTAACTCATTTCTAGAGGCTGAAGCCTAGTAAGAATTCCCAAGATCATATTGCAGCCTGAGGCAGGGGGGAAAAAGTACCACCACAACAGGTAGATTCCTAAGTCATTTACTTGCAGCCTCTTTAGTGATATCATGTAAAGTTACTAAATGGAAAAAGTCTTATGCGAAACATAGAAGCAGAAATGTTTCTTTTACTTTCAAAATTCAAAAAGACTTTTATATTGTAGATGTTCTTCATCCTTATTATGGAATCCATCTTTTTATGCGTAAAATCTTAAGGCTTTAATAAGTCTTTCCAAACAGTCTGTCAAAGCATTCCTAGTGATGAAGTAAGTACATATGAACTTCATAAATGGATGATAAAATGAAATGAAATGAAATGTTTGAACTGCCAACCTAAAAGTAACACTAAATCTGGATAAGTGGGACAAAGGCCAGCTGGAGGCCAGTCACTTGTAGTGTGTTTCAGGGTCTGATATTGGGACCAATACAGTTTAAAAATCTTCCTTAATGATGTGTATAGTAGGACATACTGCAACCTCAAAAAAGTTACAAGCACAGAAAATTGAGAGGAGTGGTTGCTAGGCCAGATGATCATCCAGTCATCCAGAAGAATCTCTATAGGTCAGAAATATGTGCCAAAAGGCAACCCATGAAGTTCAACAAAGCGTAGTGTCAAGTCCTGCACCTGAGCAGGAACAACTCCAAACATCAGTGCAATACCTAGGGCTGACCATGGGAAAAGCAGCTCCAGTTGAATGTTCTTGATAGTCAGGAAGGATAACATAATGACCACGAGCCCATCAATTCACTCTCATGACAAAAGTGACCAATGGCCTCTTGAGCTGCCAGCAGGTGAAGGCAGGGGATCCTTCCTTTCTGTTCAGTCTTGGTGAGAAATACCCATACTGCTGGTTCAAGTGTTGGGAGTCATGGACAATCTGGAGTCCAGAACACAGTAAGAAGAATGATTAATAGAGTGGAGGGAACGATGAGAAAGATGGGGTTGTTCAGCCTGGAAAAGAGAAGGCTCATTGGGGATCCTATCAATATATATAAATATCTGATGGAAAGGAGAAAAGATGAAGTCAGACTCTTCATCTGAGCAGTTAATTTGAGTAAGGCTCTTCTGCTTCTTTTTGGTGGTCTTTAGATGAAGTAGGAAGACCATCATCTTCATGAACTTTTCAACTTCCACTGGAAAACTTGTTTTAAGTGATGTTTGCAGCATGATGCTGGCCTTATCTCCTTGATTGAACAATTATGAGACTCTTAACTACAATTTATGACTTACCAAGGAAATTATTGAGATTCTTGCAGAGGCTATCTTCTAATTCCTGGGGCCTCTTTCAGGAGTTAACTTTAATTCCCACAAACGCTTAAACAGTAAATTCTTATCAAAAAGGTAAAACTATATATTCAGCAAAAGCAGTTTGTTAAACTTAACTACACATTCTAAAACAAAAACTCATTCTAAATTATACTACTAATACATTTGAATACTATAACTTTACAGTTGTAAGTATTTAGTTAATTAAAAAATCTCTGAGCTTTCAGTATTAATGTATAGTCCATAATTTCTCTTTCTTAATCAGTTATTCCACCAAGGTTACACATACTGTGAAAAAAATTATGTCATGTAAGAGCATAAAGAAGTATAGTATAGCAGTTTGGAAAAGCTGAATGAAATGAGAAAAAAAAATTAGTTTGGGGGGTGTTTTCTTCCTTGTTTGTTTTTGGTTTGGTGGTTTTGGTTGTTTGGTTGGGTTTTGTTGGTCTTTTTTTTTTCACATACAGAAATAAATGATTTCATTGCAAAAATCTACTGTTAGGAATGGTTCACATAGGTATATAGTAGAAAATTTGCTTGAAATTTTCTTAAATGAGTCCTATAGACATCAAAAGAAAAACATTTTTTTAATGACTTAAAGGGAAAAGGAAGTATTAAGAAGAGAAAATACAATGAGACTTCAAATATAGTAACACTGAAGAAACATTTTTGTGCTGTTCAACCTCTTTGCAGATGGTATGCTTCTGTGTCCATCAGTCTAATTGGATTAGAAAATTTGAAGCTCTTGCTATTTGCATGTAAAATGAATCTGAGGCATCATCCAGAGATCATTCTTGCTGACAGGAGCAAAGCGGCATCACACAGTGATGCTTTCAAAAGGAAATGGAAGTTATAAACTTCGGTACAGGAAGGATTATGTTACTGGATTATGATCCACACAAGATATTTTAATGCTAATAAATAATTCTGGTTTTCACTCTTCCTCTTCTACATATTTTAACATAAAGAGCTTGAACTCTGATTAGAACTAGAGAAGAATAAAAAAAAACCTGTTAACCTGATCTCACAAATCCATTTCTAAGTTGATTTTACTTTTATTGATAGCTTTGAAACACTGTGGATTTTAGTGAAGAAATTTCCTATTTAACCTGTGTTTATCTGTGTGCATAAACAAACTTAAACACATGCAAATACTCTCATGTACATCAGTTTATACCATGTATGTTATATACATATACTTATGAATATATATATTTATTATTTATACCTGATTATGTATATATAGAGATATTTTAA
>VYZS01064284.1:27560-39038 GCA_013400695.1 Neodrepanis coruscans
CTTTTAATTCATTTAATGTATTCATAAAACCAATATTAGTTGCATCCATTATATCAATTCAAACAGAAAATACAATGCAAAATCGTAATTTCCCTTAAGTAGGCTTTAATACATCTTGGAAATAGAAATATCAGAATAATGATGTTTATATTTGTTTTTTCATTGTGTGATGTTTTATTTTTTTTGTCTCTGTCATTTTTTCTCTCTGAGTGTGACATGACGGAGTACAAGAAATACAAGTGCATATTTTTTATTTTATTTATTTTTTATTTCATTGTGAAATAGGAGGGGTTTTAAATTTGATCCTATATTTATTTTATTTGGGGAAGAAAAATGTAATAGTTTATATGGCTTTTGTTCATAATCAGTTAAAAAGGTATTATGACAGTCCCAACTAGAAATGCATAAAAGCAAAAACAAGTATGGTTTTAATCCCCACACTATTATTTTCCAAATAATTATGAACCTCCAATACACATACATCACACACATTTTTTTATATCAAACTATAGTAGTATCCGACAAATCTATCCTTAGGAACACACAGTCCAAATAAAATGAGAATTCTATCTCAGAAGCTGAGTTTGGTCATAGTACTATGGTTTGAAATGGGTATCACACCAAACCAACTTCCTCACATTTAACCCCACATAAAACAAAGCTGTTCTTCTATTAGCTATTTGAGATTCTACTGACTTCAGTAGGATCAGACTGTATCCCAGTGAAGTAATTATCCTCACTCAGCTAAAAGAACAGAAGCAACTGACTGGGGAGAGATGCTGCAGTCAAGGTTCAGCATTGCTCACGCAGCAGGAGTGGGGATGAAAGGCACCAGGGAATATCACAGAAGCCACTCAGCTACCAGGTCAAGATAAGAAAAGAAAGGAATAAAAAGCTGCACTAGACAGATCTCAGGAAGGATGACAAAAACTTGATGAAGTGAAGACTGTAGAACACTTGCACTAGAACTGCAAGGAAAAGGAAAAGCTCAATATGTGTTTGAACCAAGTGATAATACCTGCCTCAGGGTACCAGGCTTGTAAACTGCACAACAGTACTTTTAGGTATGTATAGATATTATTTCAAAGACAGTATGAAAGAAAGGTTAAAAATGAGAAAGCCATACTCTATATCTTAAGGGATAACTATAATCCTGGGAAATATCCTTTAAAATGTGTGTACAACTCAGTGTATAATCTATAGAAGTTTCTACAGACTAAAAAATTACTTGCTTTTTTTCATACTTAAAGGATATTTTTGGTACATATTCAAAAGGATTTTTGTGATATTACCACATAGAAAATTTGCAGTTAAATCAATAGGTATTGATAATTTCTGTATAGAAAATATCAGTCTGAAAACCTACATTGAATAATCAGTATGGTAAATTTTATCATTTGCAGCATTATGAATGAATAAAACCTCTGTGATGTAGTAACGAGTAAAATAAAATAAAGAAACTTAAGGCTGGCTGGTATAAAAATTATTCTAAACCTTCACTAGTTACACAGAAATTTGTAGAAAGTAATAATGATGTATTAAAGATTGCAAAAGGAAATGCCATACCCTGTCCCTGGGGAGGAATGGTCTCTTGCTTCAGCAAAAGTTGGAGACTGAGTGGCGTGAAAGGAGCTCTGAAGAGCGAACCTGTGTGTCATGGTGGGCAACAAACTAAATGTAAGCCAGCAATATGTCTTCCTGGTAAAGGCAACCAAATGCCTCCTGGGCTACCACAGGCACAGTATTCCCAGCAGATTGAGGGAAGTGATCCTTTACATCTGCTCAGTCCCAGGGAGACATATCTGGACTGCTGGGTTCAGTGCTGGGCTCCCAAGTACAAGAAGGACATGGAAAAACTTAAGTGTGCACAACTAAGGGCTACGAAGTGGATAAAGGGCATCTGACAGGAGGACAAGGACTGAAATAGTTGGGGCTGTTCAGTATCAAGAAGAGAAGACTCGGAGATCTTATCAATGTGTACAAACACTTGACAAGAGTAAATAAAAATATGTATTCTCCTATTAGGTATTAGACCATCTTTGGGATACAACTGAAAAAGAATCACATATTTAGTTTCCTCTAAAAAGGAACACACTTAGGTGGTGCCAAAATAACTCTACAAGCATGTCTATGGAAATCACAGATGGATTTGTGCCAAATGCAAAATACTGAAAATAGAGTGTTATCTTGTTCAGTTTATACTGTGATCCAGGGTGAAAATCAACGTTTAATAGTAATTGGAAAATGCAGAACACAAAACTCATCTGTCACAGAAAAGTTCTCATTTCCAGAAAAGGATCAGTATAGAACAATCCAAAATTATCTGAACTTCTTGAGAAATTTCTTAGTTAAAAAAAAACAGTGTCACTTTTACAAAGGGAAATCTGACAAAATTTCACTCCTTGTATGGAAAAACACAACTGGAGCATATGTGTACTCTGTGTCATAAAGTGTGATACAAAGAATGTCAGAGATGTCAGCAAGATAAGACTAAATACACAAAGCATGGCTTCATGATGAGAATGATCTAACTTTGGGTCAAAATGATCCCACCAATCACTGCAATATTACTAACTACACTACTTATCTAATTACTTGACAGGCCATGTAGATTGCAGACTTAAAGCTAGTCCACAGCCAAACAGCAAGGAAACCTATTCCTTTCTCACATTTGGCCCTACTCATCCATGGGCGTATCTCATAGGCGGAACATATTTCCTGACTTCACAAAGGAGAAGGGATGCTACCTGCTACTCCTACGTATTATCTACCTGCCTGTCTATCCCACACTCCTGAGGTACACAGTACTGAATCATGCATATTTACTTAGAAGATGAAGATGATGTCAGGTGCAAAGCTGGGCTGGGGACAAGGATCAGATAAAAAAGAGAGGAGAAATCACCCTCAGCACTAGCACACTTGATGAATGGTTTATATCTTGAGGAATAACTGGGTGGCTTAAAGAATTAGCTCATTGGGGATTAATAATATTGCTTTTTATAATATTACTCATAGTAATCTTGCCTTGCCTTTTACAATGCTTGCAAAAGATTGCTTTAAACACTGTAAAGTCCGCCTAGGTTGTGCAAAAACAAAAAGGAGGAACTGCTGAGGAGTTTTTGGAAAACAACGGACACCTGCACAACCCAGCCTTCCGGTGAGATAATTAGTTTTGTGAGAAAGTATGCAACAAAGTATGCAGGGATGGTTTGACCTTAGTGCAAGAAGAAGAAAAGTTAAATAGAAGAAGAAAACAAGTCCAGGAGATGCAGGTGGAACAAACCAACCACAGCTCACGGCATGATGAAAAATGTGTAATCAATTAAAAGCATATAGACAGTGTGTGCACGGGCTTAGCTAACCAATGATAATAATGGAAACAGTGCATGAACAGCTAGAAACTGTACAAAGTAAGCTTAATGATTTTAATAAATGGCTTCACTTGATCGTATTGGTCATGGCGTGATGACCCTGAAACTTCCGCACAGAATGACAGAAGCTGCAGTGGTGACAGAATCTGCAGCGACAACAGCAGCTGGAGAGGTTGAAAGGAATTTACGATGTTTCATTTGCACTGTTATTGCAAAGAATTGCCATGGTGTGTTGACCTTGTCTGGACGCCAGGTGCCTACCAAACTGCTCTATCATGACCCTCATCAGGAGAGGGTGAGAGAAAATAACATGGGAAAAACTTGTGAGTCAAAAGTAGAAACAAAACTTGCACATGCAGAAGCAACAGATTTATTTTTTCCTTCCTGTCAACAGGTGATAACTGTCTGCTTCTCAGGAAGTAGGGATTCAGTATACATAATGATTTTTCTGGAAGATGAACATAAGTAATGAGTGCTTCCAACCCTTTCTCCTTCTTTCTCTGAGCTTTGCTATCTCAGCAGACTTTGGAATGGAATGGAATGGGATGGAATGGAATGGAATGGAATGGAATGGAATGGAATGATCAGTTTGAGTTGACTGTATTGGCTGTGTACACTCCCAAAATCTTACCTACCCCCAACCTTCTGTTGAGGGGAAAAAGTTGGAGAGAGAGTCCTGATATGAAAATAAGATAAAAACAACTGCAACCTAGAAAAGGTATAAAATTAGTAATTACATAGAGATACTACAGGTAAGATATGTAAGAAGCCCATCTTGATACCAATTACTTAAATTACTTGTGCTACAATCTTCAGCCTACTGATCTTGAAAGTGGAAGAAAATTCCTGTGTATAGAGTTAATACAATTACAAATGCAACCAGAGCTGAAGGTAATATCTTTGGTTATTTATTTGTTAATTAATGCAGGGAAAGATTTCAGTGTAGTCATTGTATTTTTTACCTATAAAGACAATCCTTATCTTGACAGGATGTAACTTGAAAAAAATAGTTTAATTTGTTTGATTTTCTATATTTTTAATTAAAAGTAGTCTGAATATCTTGTTTTGGTTATAGTTTTGTTTGTTTGCTTGTGGTGAGTTTTGTTAATTTCTGTTTGTTTTATTTAAGAGAAATTATTAGAAAACTTGAAACTATGTAGCCTTTAATACAAATTCATGTGCAGTCTGATTTGGACAGGTAACTGAAGAGGGAGAGAAACAAAACATTTTATTTCTCTTTCTTTTTTCCCGTGCCCCCACCCCCAGCTTTTTTTCCCTGTGGAGAATTCTGGTCAGAACACAGTATCCTAGCCAGTAAGCAATTACAGATATGCTGTCAGTATTAAATAACAGTGATGAAATCTAGTCTGGTCCCAGAAACCCACAAATTGCAAACTTCTAAACTACCTCCAGAAACCAGAAAAGGAAAGTGCCAAATTTTGCTTGTTCTTTTCACTGCTGAGAACAAGGTATCCAGCATAGTCCAAATATCAGCCCACAATGAAGACATATCCAGTTTCTTCTGCTGGTCTAAAGAACTATTTTCCAAATATTGCTTTTGGCATGCAAGTCTGTCATCAAAAACAGTATAGTGCAGTTGTGTACAGCTCCAAGGAACTTAAAGAAATATCCCAGTACTGTTGATGTTAAAGATACCTTGTAGGGAACAGTAATTCCTATATTCCTTATGATTTATCAGATTTACCTCCAAGTTATCCCAAAGTTTCTTGTAATTTATTTAAAGTATATAAAGTTAGCTGCATGTATTTGTATATTGATTTATTTTCCTATTATTATTTCACATTCCTCATCATTCTGACATGGTGAATATTTACTTCTTAAAGGCTTTTTTCTTCTTAAAGGTTTTTCTGACACAGGGTACTCAGTTCATAGAACAACAGTGCTCAAGGCATTCATGACATGAGCCAGATGCTAAAAAATCAAGACAATGTTGTGGATTTTTTCAGGATTCTGTATTCTAGGCCACAGCACATACTATCTTAATAACCTTCCAGGATTTCTGCTAAGCCTCAAATCCCTTCTCAATAAGAGTGTTATACAAAACCTCAGCAGTCAATTTAGTGTTTCAGCTTAAAGTGTACCAAACCTTTAGCGCAAATACATGTAGAGTTTTTACTGCCATTCACTGACTTGCTTTCCTTGGCACCATTATCACTAAGTGTTCGAACTGTTTTCTGTTTCCATCTTCCAAACCAGAACAGTCTGTTTCAAACACAAAAGTAGCTGAACACCACAGGAGTCACTTAGCAGGAGAATGGCCTCATTTGGATCTCGACCTGCTTCAAAACACTTAATTTCACTGTTTGCGTTTACCAGACAATATTGCAATGAACGGGCTTTTATAAGTAATGTTATTGTGTTGAAGTTGCTGACTTTTTATACAGATGTAAGGATTTGCACTGAATGCATGTTATAAATAGTGTTTGTAACTATCATATATTTAAAGAGAGAATATGAGAAGCTATTCTGCTTTTCAGCTAATTTATATACAAAGTAAACTTTTTTATTTGCATATTTTTAACATTGATTTTCTTCTTTGTCTTCATGTAGCAATTTTTGAAATTATGTTTTAACTTATAGCAGCCTTTTATAGTTTAGCTCCCCAGAAATTATTATCAATAAAGAAGGAAGATTTAAAGAAGATTCTATGCTGGTTTGGAAGATAACATGTCGAGATAGCACTGTGTATTGAACTGTGGTTAAAGTCACAATTGAAAACTGTGATTTAGGTTTGCTGATTCATTTCCCTCCACTCCATGAACCTGACAGCTGCACCTGGAGGTTGATGTGAGTTCATCAATGCTTTGTGGAGCATCAAAGGTCTGACAGCTTACAGATTTTTCATTCTATGGGACTCGGGATTTGGTAAGGAATTTTCAGAAAAAACAAATTTCAAGGTAAGTAGTCTCTCTTAAATGATTTCAGTATCTTTAAATTATCTTCTTTCTCAGCAGGACCATTATAAAAGCCTATTATTCTTTCTGTGAAAACCTGTTCTCTCTAACTGTGTGCTCTCAACCTGAACTGCTCTTATACCTTTTTATTTTACACTATGCACCTGTCTGATGCAAAAAATTGTCATCCACTCTGACATTACCTATATCTTTCATACACTTTCTGTTTCCATTAAAGTATAGCATGTTACATTTTGTCCCTTGGGCAGTATTAATACAGGTTATCTTGAGTTTCTAACTGTAAATTATCTCTGAATTCTTAAAAAAACATAGAATAGAAAAATGCTTTGCCACCACAGCTCAGTATTAAAGGAGATGGTATATTGTCGTAGAAAAAACTAGGAAAGGGAGACCTTGTTTTCTGGATTATCTGCAGATGTAGCAGGCCTGGGGGCCATTAGGCTTTTCCCTTCTTAGTTGGTATTTTATTCATCTGTCTGAGTCCCTGGGAGACCTTCACAAAAAATATTTTAAAGCAACCAATTCAACACTGTAAGTCTGACAGGGTACCAGATTTACAAATAACATGTCTACACTGCAAATTTAGTCACAATCCCAATCCCAGATGCACATATAATGTGAGTTTCACTATAAATCTGGAAGCATTCAATAAACTGCCAGATGAGCAAATATTGTAATTTATTGGTTGTTGTGACAAAGTAAGGTTTAGAAATTGCTGTTGATAAATATCTTAGTATGAGAAAGCATAGGCAATATTTCACCAAAAAAAAAAGATAGGTTATTTAACCCACTGGGATATTTCCACTGATTAATTGGTTCATATCATTCCACAACCCTCTCTCCCCAAAGTATCCTCAAAATGCAACAATGACAATGTGCCAAACAGCAGATATTAGAACAAGCAATGAGTAGAGAAAACAGAAGTAATACCATATACACATACTTTTTTAATATCCTAAATACCATGCTATATTTACTTTGGTTTACTCTGGTGCAGAACACCTAATAGATCAATATTTTTCAGAGTGCTTTAAATTGATTAGAATCTTTTGCGTAGCTGGTAATTCGATTAATTGAATTAATAATCATCTCTGCTGTATAATATTAAATGTAACTAGCTAAGTTTTAATGGATCAAAAATCAAAAACCAGCAAACTTGTAACTACAGAATATAAAAAAGCTAAAACATTAAAACATGTAAACCCACCATTTATGTGTCTGTAAGATAGATGCTGTATGTCAAATAACTCTATAATCTCTCACTATTGATAGTGACTATATAGTCCACATAGCAAACAGATCTGGAAAATGGCTCATGCCTTCTAAAACTACTCATGCGGAGCTCAATTAACTTGTCAGAGATAAACACTAGTGACACTTGAGACAGATGTCAGATATGTGGCAACATGATCCAGTTTAAGGCAGCCTAGAGAAAGAAATATTTATATGGTAAATATGAATGTGATAGGTGTTTAATATGGTCACAATACAGAAGGTGATACTAAAGATCTTTAACATGCTATTTTGGGAGCATAAACACTACCTACTAGAATCTCAGGACATAAACTGGGTGCTTTAATGTCACATCAATTTTTTGATCCTCTGTGAATTAAAACTTTCCTCAGCTCTCCTAAACTTAGACATTATGTGCTCAGAAATACTGAATCTATCAAACTGATAGATTTTTAATGATGCCTTGCCTGAAAAGAGAAAGGGGAAAAGACTTGTCCTCTTTGAAAAAATAGTGTAGTTGGAATAAGATTTTTTTTTTCACTTCTGTGAGGAACTCCTAAACCAAATAGATGAGGCGAAAGAGAGGGTAATCAGACAGTGCTGGACAACAGACAAGAGAGAGGAGTCCTTCCCCTGCTTCTCATGGAATCCTTCCAACAGGAGATAGTCCTTCATGAACTGCTCCAATGTGAGTCCATCCCACGGGCTGCCACATGGATCACTTTTACATGAGGTGCTATCCTTCAGGCACAGGCTGCTCCAGCGTGGGTCTCCCAAAGGCCACAAGTCCTACCAGGAATCCATGCTCCAGCATGACTTCCTTCCCCAATGGGTCAGCACGTCCCTGCCAGGACCCTGCCGGGACCTCCCATGGAATGGGCCTTCCATGGCATCATAGCCTCCTTCCAGCATCCACCTGCTCCAGTGTGGGCTCCTCCATGGGTTGCAGGGGCACAGCTGCTCCACCATGGTCTTCACCATGGGCTGCAGGGGAACCTCAGATGCAGTACCTGCAGCACCTCCTCTTTCTCCATCTATACTCGCTTTGGTGTCTACATTGTTGTTCACATGTTCTCAATTTGCTCTTCTCTGGCTGAAATTTTTATCTGCTCAATAACTTTTTTTTTTTAATTCCTTCTTAAATGTGTTATTATAGCGTTGATACTTTTGTTCCTGTTTGTCTCAGCTGTGGCCAGGGGTGGGGCCATCCTGGATCCAGCTTGCATTGGCTATACTGGTTAGTTTAGCTATAGTCTTGTATAAGTAATGAAGAGTTGAATTAGGTGTAGACTGATGGGTTATGGTTGTGTGTTTTTAAGTTGCTAAAGATGATATGTTGTCAGCTATGGGAAGATATAGTAAAACACATTTAATGATTATTCAAAACATATTGTATTGTGTCTAATTTTTTATTCTTTAAAGCTCAGCAAAATTTTAGTAGTAAATTTGAATTAAGTATCCACTATCTATTAGTTATGGAATCACGGCTTTCCTGAACTCTGAGTTTATACTTTCTAAAAGGTTTTACAATATATTCTAGCTAGCTAGCAATTGTGAGCTGAACTTAACATGATAAAGCATTGAGATATATCTGTTTAGTCATTCACATAAATTTAATGGTGAAAGACTTACATATTTTAGTTTGTATTCTTAATAAGTAAGGACTGTTAGTTCACAAAGTAAAGAACTTCTAAATGGAAGATTTAACATAAAAAAATACCCAACCCTAAAGCATTTATCTCTTCATTTACCAAAAAAAAAAAAACAAACCAACTGAAAACACAACCCTTAACATTAACAATAGTTTTTGTCAATTGCTAGCATGTAATTAGCCTGGTTACTATGCTGTAATTATTATAATGACCTGAACTACTAAAAATTCCCTCTTCATAATCTAAAATCTGTTACCTTCGATGATTTCCTAAAAGTTTACATGGAATATTAATAGCTGAAACCACTTTTTTATACTTTATTCTTCACTGAGTAGCATTTTACATGAAGATTATTCAATATAAGATAGAAACAATGATTGGTTAAAAATGTTTAACCATTTAGCTATTTGTATGCTGTCTGTTGTACAAAGAAATATGGTTGGGTAATGCGTTTCTGCTTTTTAGAAGTCTGTGGACGTTGGGGATTATGAGATTTCTTGGCTAAAACCAGAAGACAATGTATATACAAAGATTGTAGGATAACACTGAATTGCTATGTATTTCAAAATCTTTCCACTACAGTATATAAATGTGATGATGCAGCCACAAACATTACTGCAAATATGCTTTAATACAAAAAAAAAACAGTATCAGACATTGCATTCTGATATAAAATTTTACTAATAAAATCTGAAAGGATTTTGAACATATTTAAAAGCTTAAGAACTTTAATTAAATTTATAAAAGCAGGGTTAGTTTTGTTTTGATGTTACTTGTTTTCTCCTAGGGAGTCAACAACATTAAAAGAATCCACACAACTTTTAGAATCATATGATTACAGAATCATTTAGGTTTGAAAAGATCTCTAAGATCAAGAAATCCCACTGTAAATCTGACACTGATAAATCTACCACTAAACTATGTTCCCAAGCACCACACCGCTTTTAAATACTTCCAGGGATGGTGACTGAATCAATTCCAGACAAGCTTTACAACCCTTTTGATGAGGACATTTTCCCTAATATTCAATCTAAACCTCCCCTGGTGCAGACTGAGACCATTTCCTCCAGACCTCCTGTCAGTTGTTACCTGGGAGAAGAAACTAATCCTCAACTTCCTACAGACTCCTCTCTGAGGAGGTTGTAAAGATCAGTAAGATCTCCCCTGAGCCCCCTTTCCTTTACGCTAAACAACACCAACTCCTTCAGTTACTTCTCATCAGACTTGTCCTCCGGATCCCTCACAGGCTTTATTGCTCTTCTCTGGACTCACTCCAGCACCTCAGTGTCTTGCTTGTAGGGATCAGAAAGTGAAGACAGCATTCAAGTTGCAGCCTCATCAATGTTGATCACTGGTGGCCACACTATTTCTGATACAAGACAGGATGGAATTGGCCCGCTTGGCCACCTGGGCACACTGATGGCTCATGTTCAGCTGGCTGTTGACCAGCACCCCCAGCTTCTTTTCTGGTGAGCAGCTTTCCAGACTCTTCCCCAAGCCTGTAGCATTTCATGGGGTTGTGATTCAGATGCAGGACCTGGCACTTCACCTTGTTTAACGTCATACAACTTGTTTCTGTCCATCAATCCAGCCTGCCCTGTTTCTCCTGTTGAGCCTTCCTACCATTAAGCAGATCAACTCTTCTGCCCAACCTGGTTTTGTCTGCAAACTGATGGTGTATTCAATTAATCTAGATTATTGATGAAGACATTAAACAGATGTTAAATAGTGTCTGGCCCCAATAAAATTTGTGACTGGCTGATTGGATTAAACTCCATTGTCCACCATTCTCTGAGCCCAGCAATCCAGACAGTTTTTTAATCAGTGAAGAATACACCTGTCCAAGTCATGAACAGCCAGTTTCTCTAGGAGAATGCTATGGGAAATGGTGTCAAAGGTAGACAACATTCACAGCCTTTCCTTCATCCACTAAGCAGGTCACCTTGCCATAGAAATGTCCTGGTTTAGGACAATATTAGGTTTATCAATGGAAAAGAGACATATAGGGAAGGCAGCAATTTATTAAATGTAGATATATGGGGGAATAAATGGGGGTAATTGCCCAATTATGGCCAGCAGAGGGTGCTGTGGATGCCAGCCAGGACACACTCTGAGGAGCGCACACACACACACACACACACACACTGTAACCTGAGAAGGGAAAAGGGGAAAGGAATAGAGGTTACACCGTACCCCGGACCAAACAGGCCCATCCCCCTACACACAAACCACGTGTAACTCGAGAAGGGAAGAGGGAAAAGAATAGAGGTTACACCATACCCCCTG
>VYZS01064285.1:0-49457 GCA_013400695.1 Neodrepanis coruscans
AGTGGAGTTCATGCAGCTTTGTGCTTGGAGGAGGTAGGGATAGACAATAGAGGATAGAAAGGTGCTTGCCCCAGAGCTCTGCTGGAATTGATTGCTGCTCATATTAGGTGTTTCCCCCTCTGCAGGATGTTAAGCTATACCAAATAACATTTTTCAGTATCTTTTAAAGCTTTTTAACTACAACTTGTTCTGTAGAAGTGGGTATGGAACCTCTGAGTTTTTTAAGTGTATCAAGATTAAAGCACATTAAAATGCTGTTATTAGCTTTTATTTGTAGAAATGACAGGAAAAAAGGTTTTTTTCTTATTTTCTTTTTTTCTCCTTACCTCATCCTTCAAAAATACAGACATATCAGTTTGTATATTGTTGATATTGCCTTCTCCATAGAGAATTAATGGGACTGAGTCCAAAGCAGTGAAACTGAGCAGCCCTGAAGCTAAGGGGCATGTGGAACAGAGCTGCTTCTTAAGTATTGTTGCCTGAGGAGGGAAAAAAATCTGGTGAGGTTACTTTTCTACAAAAAGTGAACAAGGTGAACCTCAGAAAAAATTATCTTTAGCCTGTTCTTTGATAATGCCAAGGATAATTTTCTGTATTCTTTGGCTCCCTAGAAGTTGCTTTAGAAGCAAGTTTTAGGCAAAAATGTAGATGATTGCTAAAGACTCATGTTTATTTGTGGGGAGAGGGCTCAGAAGCCTCTTTGTTTTAAAATTGTTTCATCATATGAAACTTCAGTAATACATGGATTGGTTAATGTTTAGGGTGCTGAATTCATCACTTAACTGCTGATCTTCAGTAACACTTCTCACACTGTACTGCCAACACAAATGACAGTGCAATCAGGCAAGGTATTAAAAGTTTGATTCTCTTTCACCAAGAATCCAAAAGACACTATGCTCCCACTCTGTCAGAGGCACTGAAGATCAGTCATGGCTTTACAGCCTAGAAACTTCAGGCATAACACTGCTGAAGGGGCATGGAATAGGGATGACAAGGCAAGGAATCTCTAGTGGAAGTCAGTGATGGCAAAAACTAGTCTGGAGCATGGGGGAGTTGGGACTAGATGATCTTTATGGTCCATTCCTCTTAATATTCTATGATTCTATAATCAGTGTGACCTGGAAATAATTTATTACCTTTACCTAGCAAGATTTTTAAAATTTGGGGTAAAATAACTAGTCCAGAAATGAGAAGGACAAGAGCTGAAGAGTACTTGTGGATGAGGTGCTTGAAGTCACCTCCTTCCTGGATCCTGCAGGCCCTAAGTACACCAGAGCCAGCCCTGAGGAACGCCTGGATCCTGGGGATGCCCTCTTCGTGGAAGCCATTCATACTGATGCTGACAGTAAGCTGGCTTCCATCTTCTTTGGCCTGGGCTTCTGTTCCTGCTGACACCATTGTTGCTAAGGAGTCTGTAGGTCATTGTCCCAGACTACTGTGTGTTCAGGTTCACTCTCGGGAAGTTTCTTGTTTAGATAGTCTTTAATGAAAAATTCATACCCCAGAGCACTTCAAGCAGGAGACAGGTGGAGATTGCTACAGCAGAGTGAGTTTATGCAGAACCAGTTCAGCAAGACTTTTACCACCTGGAAGGAATTTATATGTCTGTCTAATCTCACTTTGCTTGTCACTCAGAGTGCTTGTTGGAAAGTAAGAGTCAAACCAACAACTGGTGCAACAACAAAGTAACTTCCCAAAGCACTCAAAGTCTGTATAGGCAGAAGATGTGATGAAGAATACTGTGCTGCCTTTGAGTTACACCTTTTGTCCGGAGATCATGAAAACCTCTACCAACAGAACTCGCAATTACACTTCTCAATCTCACATCAGGAGACAGTTTTGTTCTCTTTTACACAGAATCGAGAATGAGAGTCACTAAGCCACACAGTTTCCAGTAATTTTAACGGCAGGGCCTGGAGCACTCCCTGCTCCATGCAACAAATCTGCACAATATAGACATGTAGAAGCAGGAAATCACCATTGGAGCTAGCTTCAGCACTGCTAATGTTCAACCAAGTATTGGGACTTGCAATAAACCTTTAGGGTAAAGTCTACAAAGACCAAGTCTGAGAATGAAGTGGCATTTCACCTCCTTTCAGATTTTGGGATCCGGATTCCTGTAGGCCACATCGATTATTTTGTCAATGGAGGCAAAGATCAACCAGGATGCCCCCGATTCATCTCTGCAGGTGAGAATACTCTCTGGCCAAGAAAAGGGCTTTCATGGCCATTTAGCAGACTGTGAAGATGCTGCTTGCAAGCAGCTCCCGTTACAGCCAGGGCAGACAGCAATGCAAGACAAACATATTCATGGCCCACATCTCTTCTCAGCAGGACAAGAAGCAGCTGAAATTAAAATCACAGATCAAATATCTTGGCAGCACCCCTGTAAAGAGATGCAATTTTGGTGATGCCTCTCTATGAGCCAAAACCCTGCCATCAGTAGAGAAGACACTTTTGCTAGAAAGGCTCTTAGGTACCACTAGAAAAAGTTTCTTTTTGTTTTCATGCTGCAAACTTTGTCTGTACTTAGACAAAGTAAAATTACTGTCCTCTCCTTCTAGAGAATAGGACTTTATATAGTAAATTGTGTGGATTCATTCAATTTTCAAATATGTTCTGTATGACTCAGCTGCATTGAGGGTCAGGTTAAATAAGACACCACATCCCATTGTCTGGGATTTCAGTGTAGATGGGAGTCAAAGCTACTGTACCCCCTTACAGACAGCTTGGGGTCTCATCATGGCACAGTGATGGAGAAATGGCAGCCTTGGGTTCTTCTTCTTCTGAGGGACTCTGTTGTTCAGGAGACACACTTTTAACTTCTTGCATAACTTGTCTTGCAGTGGCATCTGGGCTTGTACTTACAGAGATGCTCTGCAAAATGTTAGTAATGGGAAGGGATCACTGCAGTGTGAACACTGTAAGAGTGTTCTTTGACTCTCAGTTACTTGGGAATTTGCAAAAGATTGAAGCCATCAAAAAGGCTCATGGCTGCTTCTCTCTGGTTGGATTTTTCCTTGCAGGCTATAACTACCTGATCTGCGATCACATGCGGGCAGTACATCTCTATATCAGTGCCTTGAAACATTCCTGTCCAATCATGGGGTTCCCCTGTGCAAGTCATCAAGATTTTTTAAACGGTCATTGTCTGGATTGTGCGGAACCCTTCTTGTCCTCCTGCCCCAGAATAGGTACAGTAACAGCATGAGACCTTCCTGGAGCAGATGACAATACATTCCTGATGGGTGTCAGTGCAGAGCACAGTATGCAATTCAGAATTCTCTGAGCAAGATTTGTTTTGCATCTCTTTGGAAAGAGTGAGAAGCTGTTTCATTTTCAGGCTTCTATAGAGACATTATAAAAGCTCATGTATTGCTCTAGGTATAACACCAAAATCTTGAACATTTCTGATCTTTAAACATTTCATAGGGCCCACATATGAGTTGAAAGAGTTTCCAGGAACACCTGCCTAGTAAGTAGGCAATTAGCTAAAAAAATGTCTCCAGTAGAAGCTGGAAATTTAACTCAAGCCTGAAGTCACATTCTTCTATACCCCTCATTGTTGCCAAGTCACCTCCTTTTCATAGATAGTCACACCAAAGACAAACTCCCTGGACTGAGAGAACCTCTTTTATGCTTCTGAAATTGAGCTGAGGCATGAGAACAGAAAGTTTCCTCTGGTGCTATTTGCAGTATGGTACCAGAGGAACAAAAAGAAAAGTATAGGTTCTCTCAGACCAGCCACCCTTCCCCTGTCTCACCATGCCATATTGCCAGCTGGTCAGTGGTGCAGGCCTCAAATTATGGCAGTCTTCCCCCATAAACAAGAAATTTCACACTGTCATTTACATCTGCACTAAGTTTCTTGACTTGGTAATCTTTAGTCTTGCTCATTTTGCACAGATGCATCTGATTGTAGTTTGTTAGCAGAAGAATGAAAAAGAGGCACCAAGAGGTTCTCTGGTAATGATTACACGGGGAGCAATAATAGGTTTTCTGAGAGAACTTTAACCTGTCAAACAGACACCACAATCTCGTACTTGCTCTGATTTGCACTGGTATAAAAACCAGATTTATTCTCCAAGATAGGAGAGTTGAGCAGGATGAGTAGAGGTGACCAATTATATTTCTGTTCTGTATCATTCATGTCTTTCCCTGCACTGGCTTTATTTCTTCCTGCAGGACTGCTAGAGCAGGCAGGTGTCAATATGAGCAAGCTGCCCAAAGAAGTGAAAGTCTATTTAATGACCAGTCCTTCAGCTCCATTCTGTGGTAAGTATTATGAGAAAAAAATGAGTCACAAGGGTGTTGACCAAATGAGGCAGATCCCCTGGGGAGCCCAAGTAGTTACAACACACTATCTCCATCACAGTCAGCTGCTATGACCCAGAGGGTCTGAGGCACACAACTGAGGAGCAATAACCCTGCACATCTCCCCCATAAAGTCCTTTCCAACAGATTTATTAGTATGGGCACAGCCTTGGACTAACCAGCCACATGGTTTCAAGACTAAAGTGAATGGGATTGAAACTGCCTGTCTGTTCACATTGGACTGTACAGACATGCCCCCTGTGCCTCACATAACACAGAGACTAGATTCTTTCTAATATCTATTTAATCTTTCTGCTGGTGGAGCCAGTGAATGACTGCTAGAGCCCCTCTTTTGGCACAGGGAGGTCCAGCTGATAGTACCTGCCCTCACTCCCACATACTTTGCTTCTTACTCAGTTCATCACAGCCTGGTTGAGTTCCACTTGCAGAAGAAAAGAAACAGAGTCACCAGCATTGAGATCACTTTCTGCAGCAACAGCACTAAGGACACAGCAAAGATCACCATGTGAGTGACAGTGCATGCTTATGGCCTTCTCCATGTGTAAGGATGTTTATCCTGGTCCAGGAAAGGAACAAGAATAGCATATTTCCCCAAGTAATGAACCACAACCTTTCTTCTTGAGTTCCTCCATATTTATGTTAAATGCCCTCAAGAATCAGGCATATGCTACAATTACTCAGTAACCCTGACTAGGTCCATGTCTTCCCTGAGTGCACAAAGCAGTAGGAATACTCAGGGCTCTCTAGATTTGCATACTTTTGTGTGGCTACACAGGTTCCTTTTCTATACCATACACTTGCCTGGTGTCAATTCAAACCCCAGTCACTGTCAGATTGTTATCAGCCCTATTCTGCATGACAGAGAAGGCTACAGCAAGACTAGAGGTTCCAGACTGATATACTTGGTGACTTAGACATTTCTCTTAATGCCTGATAGGACTGAAGTTGAAAGAGGAAAGTAATCTCTGCGTGGTCAGAAATGTCTTCAGCTTGTTGCCTCTGCAGTAATGCAACAATGCTGTCAGGCTCCTATTGCAGAGAGAAGTCCAGGAGGTAGGGGACCAAGACCCCATGTGTAGACAAAAAAAATTTCTCTTGAAAGCACCACCCTTCTCCAAACTGCATCTGATTTAAAGGACCAGACTCTGGTTCCACAGCTCTTACCACAGGGGGGTCTCCCCACCACAGAGAGGTTTCCCAGAAGTCTTCCTCACTTTTCCCTACAACTTCTTGCCCAGTGCTGTGGACTGGGAACCACAATGCAGCTGGTACATGCTACTGGCTCCGTCAGGAAGCAGGAAAGCAGATTGCTAAAAAGCCCATGCCAGCTCTTCTGGGATCAGAGGGGTTCCAGTGCGGATTCCCACACAGTCCTTATTGCTAAAGCAAAGCATCATGACCTGAAACTAATTGTGTTGCTACTTCAATCCTGAGGCACCAGAAGGTAGAAGAGAAAAAGGGAAGGGGAAGTCACTCTAGGGTACTCTCCAGGGTGACATAGGTGCTTGGTCACAGATTTGCATCCAGGCACTGCAATTTGGCGTTTGTACTCCAGCCTGGTGGAGCTCACTCTGTTCAACTCCTCCCTGGGTTGGAAGCCAAATCTGCCTTTTCCACAGATGCAGGAGGGAGGAAATAATAATACCCAGGTTAGGTCAGGACCCACGCAGCACTTTAGCAGTTACTGGACACAGGGTTTGTTGAGTGTCCAGCAGGAGGCATGTGAGCGCTGGAGGGAAAGGCTGCCCGGGGAAGTGAGCCAGGCAGGCAATCCCGAGGCTTTGCTGTACCCTCTGGTTTTATTGAGGCAGAGGAGTTATAGCAGGGTAACCGATCCAGAGATACTCTGTGGGAACAGTAGCCGTGCTTCATTTAAACGTCTTCCTAAGCAGCAGAAGGCTAAACTGAAAAATTGCTTACAGCAGTAAATCTACAGATTCGAGAGTATAAAATTGAAGATATCTCTTTTAAATCCCACTAGTAGCAAAGGGCAACTTTCCCACTCTATGCAAGGCTCAGTCTTCCAGTGCAGTCAAGCTCAGGGTATCAAATGGGCATCTAAACATAGATCCTCACATCGCGGTTCAGACACCGATTGATTATTTCAGATGATCCAACATGTATATCATCCTGCAGTTTCCCAGAAGTGCAGAGGGACTTACTTGAGAGAGTTCAGCTAGTTGCAGATCTTCAGCAAGTGACTCACCTGGTTGTGTCTTGCCTCACATTGCCCTTTTCTTCTCCTCTCCCAAACATAAATTCCGGTCTCACTCCTTGGGATGCCACTACCCTACACATTGCTCAGAGTGCCTCAAGAGACATGTCCTCAAGCTTCAATAGCCAACATGGGGCTGATGAGTAAGGAGCTTGTTACACAGGACACTTCCCAGCTGTACTGCTATTTGCTTACACATCACATGACATTATTCCCCATATCCAAATAAACATATCTCTGAAGCCAGCCAAGAGTCCTACATCCATCCAAAGCTTGTGCAGGGTTGGACCAAGTGTCAGTCCCAGGAGTGACTTTCTTCAATCTCCTTAACCTTACTGTGTTCCTCTGTCCTAGGGCAGGGCTGGGTCCTGCTGTTGAGAGATGGCTTTCATTTTCTATCCATTATTCACCTTTATAGCCACAATTTTGTGATGCTTCCTATTTTTAGCAGCTTCAAGCCAGACACAGTCAGACATACAAAACTTTCAGCAACTACTACTGCAGTCTAAGAGAGGGTATAGGAGGTATATAGGTGGTATAGGAGGACGTTCTGAGTGCAACTGTCAGTCCACTCCTGGGAGCTACTTTGGTTAGCAGAATTGTATGCTCTTCCTGCCCCTTGTGTCACCTCTCCCCTTTCCCTATCATCATGTTTCTGATCAGGCAGTCACCCAGGTGCTTCTTGGATCATGCCAAGTCAGCTACACACATACTATTCTTCATGAGCACAAGGAAATCAGTGATCTCCAGGCTCTGAGAGGTGCCAAGTAGGTCAAGTGTGAGGCCCATTGGACTCCACAGAAGGGACTTAAATGTCTGAGCAGCACACTTATGTAGGACACAACCAGCTGGGCTCTGATCATTGGCTGTTTATCAAACCTTTGTCATTTCTCAGTTCACATTACCTGGGTAAGAGCATAGGGACAGACAAAGGTCTCTCTATCCAAGTATCCCACTTTCAACATGATCAAAAGCAAATACCTAGAGAAGAGTATAAAAAAAGGTCAGTGTAAGCATGTAGCAGTACTTCCTCAAAGAGTTTTCCAGTGTCTAGTTACATCCCAGGGACTTTCAGAGTCAAAGGTGAGATTTGTCCTAATTAGCTTTTGTTTTCTACAAACTTTTCCAGACCCCCTCCCACAGTCATGTAAACTTTATAGCAACATCCCACAGCATGGATTTTAACAGCTTAATTGTACTCTGTGCAGTGTGCATCTTTTTGAGCCTTCCTCTTCTTAGTTTTATTTGATGACCCCTAGTTTGTATACTGGAAGAAATGGTGAACAATTGGTGCCTATCCATGCCATTCATGATTCCACTTATCTACCCCTTACCTCTCTGTAGCAAGGTGAGCAGTGTTTCAATCTATGTGCAATAGCTAGAAGAATGGTTGGAATTGTGTGATGGAAGAAAGGCTATCTATACAGAAATATTCCCGACTACAGAGATAAATCATGGACAGCCAGCCAGTAAGACTCTCATGTAATGCCCTGTTTTGACAGATGAGTCTTCTCACTCCATTTTATCGTGTGAAGGCTTCACAATAATACTGGAGGTTCCTCCAGTGTTTCCATGGATCTGCACATGACCTACATTTGCAGGTTGCTTGGAAGTTCTCCCCTACATATCTCACTCTGTCTTGCAGACCAACACACCAGGAGACAGGGAAACGGCTGCTGGGCCACAGAGTTCCTCTCTGCCAAATAAACAGTGTGACACTGAAGTATATCCCCAGGAATCAGCTTTGGAGAAGGGATGAGCCACTCATTGTTGGCAAGTTCTGTGTAGCACCACTGCCTCTCAATAGCAGGTAAGTCACAGGGACATACAAAGCCTATGGATGCAGTCTGTGGTTTGAAAGAGTGTATTATTTCTCCCATTTAGATAAACATGTAAAGAGGTCTCTCCCATCACCTCTCTGTCCCTATGTAATTCATTTTCTACCTGTGAAAGAGAAAAGCTACCAAGGTAGTTTTCTAGGAGTTTTTTAAAGTTCTTCTCCCAGGATAAAGGTGTTGTGCTATGGAAGGAAAATGGCTGCAACTCACTTCACTTTGAAGATACTCAAGTCACAAACCATGACAAAAGCTTGTACTAACTGGAATCTATTCCTTTTGTCCTTGCCTGCCCTCTCCATCTTCCCCTGTTTGCAATGAGCCCCCATCTGAAACATGACAGGTGAACATTTTTCAGGATGAGACAACAGAAGAGTAATAAATTTTTTCTTCATGAACAGCAAGGTTTATAAATCCCTAAGGCTATAGACAACCATTTTGGCATTTTCTAGGCCAAACATTGTAGAGTATATCCCTTCAGCCATAGTTACCTTTCCCAGAGTTAAGTGCAGCCAAGTCCTTCTCATCCTGAGAGAGATAATGGTCTTCATGATACAATATTCTTGCCAGGAGTTTTGCAGATCCAAAGTTCTTTAGGAAGGATAAAATAGCTGTGTCTATAGTGACACATCAAACTCTGTCCACAGTGCTTCTGAGATGCTGGCTCCAGGCTCAAGAAAGCTGGTAGGTGCTTCAAAGCAAAGAAAACCAGAAGCAAAAGGCAAACTGGGCTCACATTCGAATCCTGTTTTGATGAGCAGTAAAGAGTCTCAAGCTCCAGGCAGTAAAAATACATCCCATATAGGAGAAAAAGAGGCATTCCTATGTAAATACCAGACACCCCCTTCAGTATAAGGAGTATTCCTTACTCGTGTGCTTTGCACTCCAAATTTGGGATGGATGTGCAGATACATAGCTTTTATCACTTATAAATGAGTCAGCAAGGCACATTGCTTTAACAACATGCTAACCTGTACTTCTGGAAGCACTGGACTTGGCTTTGATAGAGGTAGAAAGCTGTGGAGTTCCACAGGTTTAAACTGTGTTCCTATCATTAAACTGAGAGCACCCAGAGCAACAATGGTGCTGCTAAGAGGGGGCAGTGGAAAGGTGAAGGACACAATTCCATATGGACACTTCCAGCCAATTCACCCCATCCAGGGCAAACACCCTCTTCACTATACCCTTGCAAAGCAGAACAAGGTCCACCAGCCCCTTGCTTGCTTCTGTGTTAGGACAGTAACCTCCACTTGCTAATGCCCAGCCTGACTTCACTGTGCTCTTCCCACAGCAGGACAATGTCATGCCTGCCCTGGAACGTCACACTTCCCAGCAAAACAGATATCTCCTATGACCTACCAACTGCTTGTGCCTAGCACTGTCTTCAGCATACACAAAACCAGAAAGGAGTCCTAAACCTATTATTGGCTCTGCACACAGATGATACTTTCACCATAAAACTGGATGGGTTTTTTACTCCCTGCATTAGGGGCAGGATGTCAAGGAAGATTATGTGACAGATCAGCAAGTACAAGGTTAACTGCTTACAGCAAAAGTTCTCAGTTAAAAGACTAGATTGAACTTTTTTCTCACAGGTTCTGTATCCAGCTCTAAAAGTGAAACAGGCAAATCATTTAATCTCAAGGTTTGGATCTGTATGAAAGAAGGAGAAAATACCACTTTTTTTACAGCTGGAGTATTGGTGTGATTCATTTTTGTTTTATATTAAAGTGCCCTGAAATCTTCATATAAAAGGTGAGAGGTATTATTTTTCTTCAGCAAGGGAAACAGTCATGGTTCAAGTTTGGTAGAGGAAGGAGTCACTCTTACCCAGCACTCCAACAGGAAACTAACTACTCCCATCTACAAGACACTTTCAGAGTGAGACCTTATTGATTTCACATTAGCACTCCAGTAGGTAATCAGACCATTCTCCTTCCCTGATAGGCCTGTGGTAGCTCTTAAACGTGCAAATATAGAAAGAGTCCTCACCTGCCCACATCTTTTCCACTGTCATGATACATATGAAAATTAAAAAGGTGACAGAGGTGACAAATCTTTTATCATTTCTGCCTACAAATCACAGCTTCTATTAACCATCATCTCTGGTTCCTTGTACTGGCTTCACTGGGTGATAGAAAAGCACACCAGGAAGTCCATGATCAGGAGAGAGGGATATGCTAAAGGCATTTATGACATGAAGAAGCCTCAAGTCATTTGTCAAGAGCTGTCACTACTGTTCCAATACACAGAGTCACAGCAGGGTTAGTTCCTGCTTTCAGCTCACATCCAAGATTTTGTGTCCTGGCATGTAGCTGTGTGGAAGACCAGCTAACAAACACTATCTCAAACATACACTCAGAAGAGGGATAGAGCTGGGCTCTGCCAACCTGAGAGACATCCATGTTAGTTGGTTCCATGATTGAAGAGTTTCCAGGGAGCTTCTCAAGACTGGAATATAAGCTCAGCAGGCACCTGTGAAAGGCACTGTGTAATTAATTCCAGACCACTGCTTCTGGCAGGTGTATAAAGTACCATGACACATGGCCCCAGTTTCGTTGTGCATTTCAGTTCCTTTGCAGAAGAGACCCCGGGAGGTCTTGTATCATCCTGCTGTAGACATTTCCCGCTATGAAGGGCAGTGGGCTCAGGCTGAAGCACAAATGTAACAAGAGAGCATGGTGACAACAATCAGCAGGATTACCAGGCCTTAGGCATCCCCATTTTTCTGTTCTAGTATGACAGCAAAGGCGAGCAGTGCAAGGAGCTGTGTGCACCATGGATCCCACATACCCACCATTCCAGAGGCCCTTAGCAAGAGTGCCAGATCCCAAGGGCACAGGTTCCATCCAGCTGAGACCTGGAAGACACAGCAAACCGGCCTCTTGGCCACAGCCCCTGTGTGAGGAGGGCAAGGCAGGTGGGGCTGCCTCCAGCAGCCCATGACCAACACAAAGCCAGCCCCACACACAGATGGCCATGTCCCTTTGCATCTGTGACACGAGGCACTGAAGAATGCCCTACCCCTGTGCTGACAGAGGGACTGACACTCCCTGCTCTTTCCTTGAATATCTGCCCTGGAGCAGCTCCTACCCCCACCACCCAGCTTGGTTGCACAAGGCTCTGTGGGACAGAGGATTCCTTAACCTGTATTTCCATCTCCAGTTTCCTGATTGAGGAAATGTCTGGGGAATCTCATCATACAAATCCTGCTGCAGTTGAACTTGGAAGAGGCCTTCCATCTCCACACTATTTTCATTAAGACACTATACTTCCTACCAATGGCTGCTCTGTCCACAGATGTTTTGTACTTATGCCTTTCTTCACTCAGTGTGTGTGTAACCTGAGGTCATCCCCCACTAAATACACCAAAAATACGCTCTCCTTCTGGCCTACACCTGTTCCCAGTCCCATTTCCTCCCATTTCTTATTCCAAATGAATCCAGGCAAACAAACAACTTTTCATCAGAAGTCTTTTTTTCAGCTTCTTTGAGAAGTGGTGCTTTTTGTACATGAGAAATCTTAACTCCTGGAAGAGTAATTTCTGATCTTATTAGAGTGGATTCACAGTGAGATGTGTTATCATCAAACTCTCCATTGTATGTCCATTAGCAAAGCCATCAGGCAGCCCATTTGCCATCGCCCTGTACACTCCATGCCATGAGATTACCTCAAGTGATCTCCCTCTTCAAATCCTCCCTCCCTCCCGCTGTTACTTCCCTCTTCAAATCCTCAAACACCAGTAGGTTCATCTCTGACTTTAATGGGAATCATTAAATCAAAGGGAACACAGATTCTGCGAGCAGGCTGGTATTGCTTGCAGTGACATCAGTGAGTGTACCTTGGTAACAGAGCTGCCTGACACACCTCAGGGAGGCAGGACTAGAAAACAAACCATGGAGCACACTGGGGAAGGCAGCTCTGGTGAACAACCATGGAGTGAGAGGTGCTGGAGTGTCACACTGCAGTCTTAAGCATGTGCTTCATGTGCTCCTGAGTGTAAATGTCTGCTGGCAGACATCTCTGCGTGCTAAAGAGTGTCTCTCTGGTCAAAAACCTGTGTGAGCACCTGGGCCCGTGCAGAGGCTTCGGGATCAAAGCAGCCTGTTGTTCCCTAGAGTTCAGGGGTCTGAGTGGGAGCCAGAGGGGCTCGTCCTTTGCCGTGAGGGTGAGAAGAACTCCGGAGGTTTCCAGAGCCTGCAGGTGTGAAGCAGAGGAGGAGGGGAGGGAAACGAGAACAGAGAGAGAGAAAGAGAACACCATTACTATTACAGGAATAAATCTTACTTCCATATTTTTCCAAACAAACTTCACAGAACCCACCATCACTGTCCTCCCCTTCCCTCCTAAATAAGCATGTAAAACTGTATAATTCTTCAACATGTGATAAATCAGAAAACAGAGTTATGCACCCATTCTGAGATGGCAAAAAACAACCCCCTCCAAAGCACCTTCTGTGATATCAGTGAAACAAAGCCCATAGCTTTGTTTTTGCTCTCAAAGCAGGTATAAAATGTTTCCTACTAACTTAGATACCAAGCTACAGGCCATCAAGTATCCACTCATCCATCCATCCATCCATCATCCATCCACCTGACCAACCAAATAGAAAGGCAGCCCCAAGATGTAATTGTATAAAACCAGGTAACCACAGCTACACATCTTGCAAGCACTTAGTAGCAGCAAACTAGACCAAATGCAATATGAACAGGGGAAAAAGCAGGAGGCTTTTGGTTGTTTGAATTTCTATGCAAGGAATAAAGCTTAGTTTACTCTGGAGCATTGAATTATACAGCAGTACACTGTTAAAGCAAATTTTGAACAGAACCTTTAAACTTGTCTCCTTTAAACAGGCAGCCTCCTTCTCAGAGAAAGAATGTGCTCATCAGTGGGATGTCACAGTCTGTGTTACTCATAAGCAGATGCAAAACTCTTTCAAAAAACAAGAGGATAAGAATAGTAGGCCAGTATATCCCCCAGGAATATTTTCTTCTGTACGACCTTTGTAGCATCTTGGACATTCAAGAACTGCCCTCCTGCATTGTGGTATTGCAAGGTGGTTGTTGTAGTGACAGAAAGGGGACAGGAACATGACCTACAGAAGCACTTCAGCACGGGGATTTTAGAGAGATGGAGGGTGATTACCCATGTTGGAAGTTGCTAGGGAAGAAGATGAAAGCACAGACTGGGGAAAGCCCCAGGGGAATTCTGATGGCAGGGACTGCAACTATCGGCTGTCGTTTACTTTGAACAATGCCACTGCAGGAGTACCCCTGTTTATTATGGATGTTTTCACCACCTCCAAAGGAAAAGCCATGAAAGTGCTTTCCCTGAGCCATGGACGACCTGCTCAGGTTATTTGCTGAGCTCCGACAAGTGCCTGGCCAGAAGGAAAAACTGCAGCCCCTCTGTATCACTAGTTTTTGTGGTGAGGCACTCAAGTCGCTGTGGAATACTGTCTGGATGTGACAATTGCTGTTGTGCTGCTGGAGTGTGATGTGATTAGGATAGACAAGTGGTGAGCAGGGTAACAGGAAATGCTCATTCCACCATTATGAACACACTAAGCAGCATTTCTGTTTCCTTTTCTAATGACTTTAAAAATTAAAATACCACACTGGCTGTTGTCTCTAGACAAAGAATATAATTTTCCCCTCCCACCCGAAATACTAACCAACTAAACATTTGGGCTCTTATTGCAGGTCTTTACTACAAATATCAGCACTCTTTGATACTGTCTCAGTCAAAAGATCTAGAAAGACCAAACTTTCCAGCTTACAAAATGTTTTAAGATGACTATGTGAAAGCTTCGTACTATGTTGCACAAGCTTTCCCCAACACACACACCTCTTGTGTGTATGTTCACAGTATTGACTCGATTGATAAAAATGGGTGGAAATTGTTAAAAAAGCTATGATGTTCCTTGCCTGCTTCCTTTCTAATTGCATTTGAAATTTTTGTTTTTATTGAGCTTGATCAACTAGAATAATTCTACCTGAGAATGGATATCCTTCTTCTGAGAAGGCAAAATACAAGCAAAGCACAAGCAAAATGACTTCACCATTAGTTTACACACTACCTGCATTTGTGATTGACACACACAACAGACACTCCTGACAGCTAGGAGGAGGGCTGTCTCATAAGTGATTCAGTGTTCCTGCCTCTTCAAGTAAGGACTAAAAAAAACCCAACATGCAATTTTGTATCTCCAGCAGCCTACCACCAAAACCAGCAACTTCACATTCCTAGGACTTATTTTTCTTTGCTCTCCTTAAAAAACACACCATCAACCACACAAACCAAACAAATAAACAAACAATCCCAACAATAAAATCCTAAACAAAAATCTTACTTACTCTTTATCTGATTCAGGCAAAATCAAATGTACCTGTTCTTTCCCTCACTACTTTCCTTATACCCCAGATTTTATGTTTGGAATCATAGGAGTAGTACAGGCACGTGAACACAGTAGAACTGGCACGTGACTCAACTCAAACCAGAACTGTACAAAACAGAGAAATTCTACCAGTTCCACTGTTTTCAAAAACTAAGAATAGCTACTGGATGAAAGAGCAAAACAGACCTCTTCTGTCAGAGGCCTCCTGCAAATAGCAAGTGCTGTCTGAGCTGGACAGACATTCCACGTAGAGCACCAAGAATACTGCAGACTTGTCAGGTCTAATGCCAGGAGTCAGTGTGCCCTGCTTCATGCTCCCTGCCACTGAGCCCACAGCTCAAAGAGAAGCAGACCCAAGTAGGTGTGAAGACCAGGGTGTGCTGGTGCACTGTGTTCAAGGCTGCCTGATGGAACACAGCCTCCACAGCTGCAGCCCAATCCTGTAACTTTCTCCCTGCTGTGCAGACCCAACGGGGACATGAGGAGTGGTCAATTTCAGAACAAAATCCCAGTTCCAAACCTGGTGTCTGGCAGCTGGATTATTCTGGGGCGGCAACAGGAACCAACGTTTCGGGGTCTGCAGCTGGTGTGTAGCAGCTGGCATGCAGTGGCTGGCTAAAAGTAGCTCAGTGTGGAATTTCCCTCTTGGCCACTTGGATCTGAATTTCAAGCATGAGCTACTCTCCTGTCTATTTCTGTTTTCCTGCATTGCTCCTATTCCCCAATATCCACCAGGCACAGGAATTTTTTTTCCTTGTGGAGTAAGGAGCTGGCATGTTGGAAGAGAACATCTCATTACCACTCACCAGAAAGTGGAGACTGGGGCATGCTAAAACCATGTTTAGCCTGTCAGTCCGCCCAGGGTGACTGGAGGCAGGGCAGACTTTTCAATACCTTACCAATCTGGTAGAGATGAAGCTCAGTTAAAACAAGAAGGATGGAGTAAATGCTGGGATGAGAGTGATGGTCAGGGAGAGGAAGGACTCTGAGCTTTCTCCCCCTGCCCAGACTGAGCACTAGAAGGGTGTACAGCAACTTCTCACTATCAATCTGCTGAAAATCCTGAAGCTGTCTCTATCCCTGTCAGCAGCTCCTGGGATGTCTGCTCTGTCACCTGAGTCTTCCTCAGCTCAATTCTGGAGTATCTCCTGGCAAAGCTCTATCTCATGGCAAGTCAGCTGAGCCCATGGGGTCTCTGTGAGCACTCATGTACCACCTGCCAGCCTGGACACATTTCAGCTTCTCTGTCTCTCCTGAGAGATGGGGAGAGAATTGGGCAGAGAAGAACTCCCTATGGCCAGGTTACTGACCCTTCTCCCCACAGTACACAGCTGGTGCCTGAAGTCAAGCCTCTACTCTACTGCTTTTCCTTAAAAAAAAAAAAANAGCTTCTCCGAGATGTCATAGCCCAGGTGGGAGGAAAAGAGACGGGCAATGTAGCGGTCCTTCCTCAGCAGGAGATACAGCTTCTTCCTCGGCCAGGTGATGAAGCTGCAATCGGTCTCGGCTGTCAGTGTGACCTGTGGGGCAGAGAGGGAGTGGATTAAGTCCCATCACTGGGGTGGGGGTCATCAACCTTGCAGCCATGTGCTTCACTCCAGTGAAGGCCCTCAGCCCCTTTGATGCCTGTTCTCCTTGGAGATGGCAGGGCTCAAGAGCCAGATCATCCAAGCCGAACAATTTCATAAATCCTTACCCACCAATGTTTCCTCTCTCCAAGGAGCCAAAGACACCATTTTCCTGTGCAATTAATAGCACGTCCTCATTTAACTTAGCCACTTGGCTGGCTACGTTTCATCCTCTTGCCTTCAGATGATACTCCTTGTTGATACCTGAGTGATGTAGCTGAAATAAACAGGGTAGCACAGACATCCCTCGACAGACACACTACAGAGAGGGATGTCTTTGCTTGCCTAGACAGTTCAAGTTGCCAGTGACTAGCCCTGTGGTAGGCTGTTGACCCATCCTGCTGATGAGTTGCACATCCCCTCCTCCAAGAAGGCTCTGGGTGCTGGAAGGGCCACTGGAAGGCTTGCCTGGCCACCCTGTGGCAGAGAGATATCCTTTCTCACCAGCTCTGCTGGACTCTGTAGTGCTGAACAGCCTCAAAAGACATTGCACCACTGCTCAGTAAGAGAAGAAATAAAAAGGTTTTATAGTGTTTGTGTATATGTAGAGAACTCAAGAGGTTTTACTGAGTCAATTTCAGAAAACGTTTAATTTTGCTTTGGGTTTTGCCAGTGTAAACAGAGACTTCCCCTCCCCCTAGGGGGACAAGGTAGGACCAGACTAATTCCAATAAAAAACATTATATAACACATGAGTGTGTATTACAATAAAAAATAATAATAAAGACAAGAAATGCAGGAAGGGTCAAACTGCCTTGGGCCAAAGAAGAACATCCGAGTGTAACGGAGACACTGGCATGTGAACAAGTGCTGGAGCCAAAATATCCCGGGGGCTCCCTTTCACTCTATATCCAGGGGTCTCCTTGGTCAGCCGCCATGGCAGAGGGCCACTGGGAAGCTGAACATGGCTTGGCTGCATGTGTGTGTCCTTGGGTTTGATATTTAATGCCATTGCCATGCAAACAGCTGCCTTATGAAAGAAATATAGGAGATAAAACCTGAGAACTTTCCCAAACCAGGCAAGCAAGAGGAAGGGTCACCCAGAAATTCAAATGACCAGAATCTCATTTTCCTTAACCAACTACTGGCACAGCAATTAAAAGACTCTGTTTCTTGTGAGGGAATAAGTGAGTCATCATAAGCAAGCCTGACACCTACCCAGGACAGAAAGACAGATTTCACTTAAGAATTCCCCCCAACACAAGTGCTCCAGCATCAGCAGAGCCTGTAACTACGCCTTCTGGGGGAAAGTGCCAGCCCTGAAACCCAACTCCTTCAGGTACTGGGACTCAGCAGCCCTGTGGGAAGAAGACACAGTCAAAGCAAAAGCTTAAGTAAAAACGAGCTCCCCTTGTAGACTGAGTCATGATTTTGCTATTTTTCAGGGGGCTCAGGATTAAAACTGTTCAACCCATAAAGCCATGGGAAAAACTTGGGCAAGAAAAACCTTCCATGCCCTCCTCCAGCAGAGTCACAGAGTCAGACATACACTTTTTAAACAGAATTATTGTGATGCTAGGAATAAGGTTGAGATAAGCTACAGAGTTTTATTAACTACCCAGGTAAGAGGGACTACTGGGTTAAACAGCTGCCAAAAGCAGCACATCATCATGGCTAAGTGTGGCCATCACTAGTAAGGTCCTGCCAGGTACATGGACTAGTCAAGTCTCACCTGTTGCATGCTTGTCTCATACAGGCTGCTACTTCTTCATACTCCTCAGTAACCAGTCATCAGTTTTAGGCATTTCCAGCACATGGCTGCAGCCTTTCCTCACTTAGGACTCTACCTCCCCATCCAGGTGCCGTGCACAGGCAACATCCCTGATCAGCTCTGTCTTGCAGAGCATGAGAAGTGCCAAGAGCATGGTGATGGCAGGGCTGGTGCAGCGTGGCACCAGCTTGCTCCAAAGCTGTCTCATGCACCACATAAAGACCCTCAGGAGGTCTGAGAACATTGAGTTCCACAGAAATTAGCTCAGAAAATGCTGCAAATGTCTTTGCCAGTTACACTGCCATCCGAGTGGCCATTTTCCTGCCCGGAGCACCAGGCAGCCATCATTGTCTCTTCTGGACTCTTAGACAAATACAGCCCAGCAGTCTGCTGCCAGACTGAAGACCTGTGCAAAACATGAGATACCACCATTCCTTGCACAGCCATGCTGTTGTTGTCTTCTGGACCTCACTACCTTGGCCTGACAAGGCTCACAAGTTGTGGCCAGAGTCACACAGTCAGCCATCTCCTGCAGTTGTTCTTGCAAGACCATAACCACTGACAATAGCACAGCTTTCAGGAGTGATCCCCATGACCCTTTCACACATGAGCCAAATTCAGACCTCAGGAAAGCAGATTCAGAGAGCTGTGCTGGTTTAACCAAGTCTGCTTGTGGCTGCCCTCATGAGAAACCATCATCATGCCCTCATGAGCATCCCACGCTCCCAAAGGATTACCAAAATCTCTCCTCATATGCCCTGATTGACATAATCTAGATTGACATCCTGACAATTATCAGGCTGTCCTGAGATGTGAGTTAAAGGCAGAGGGATGCAGACCTAAGTAATCTTCACCAGAAGGAAAGCCAAACAAACACTGTGAGGTGTTGACAGCAATACCAAAATCCTTTCAGTTGCTGCAAATAAGAATTGGTCTGGCCTCTCAGCAAGGGATTCTCCTGCTCAGAAAGAACCATATTTGGGTGTGAATCATCCTTTCTGCTTCTCCACCCCAAACACATGACGATCAGAAACTTCTGTGAGGAAGGAACAGGATATTTATGGATTTACATCACTGCTGCATATTGCCACGGCTGCCCCCTGATGCTTGGATGACACCCTGCTAGCAAATGTAGGGCAAATGCATCAATACAGGTAGTAGGGAATGCTATAATGGAAGAGAGCTAGCAATCCAATACCTCAACTCCTGCTAAACTGAAAGGAGCACCATGAGGCACTCTCCTTGCCATCAGCTGATAGTGGGAACACACACTGAGGTCTTCAGAAGAAGGTAGAAAAAAATGTACACAGCTCATCACACCACCCTGTGCTGGATAAACCACTAGGAAAGGGAAAAAAACATTCCCAGTTAGATTTGGATGGGGATAATGAGGCCCTTCCACACCCTTCTTAGGCAATGAAGCAGCAAGTAGTGAAGCTGGGCTGCTGTTGAGAATGTACAGCATTACCTGGAAAGTTCCTTCCTCAGAGGGTCGCAGAGACTCCCATTCTGGAGAATCCAGGAACTGGTATGGAAAGACGTAGTGAAGGAACTGTCCGTCCTGGCACACTCGAATCCTGCAGAGAACAGGTGAGGTATATGGGTTTAAGCCACAAAATAGATGTCACAAAAACCTGATCAGCCTACACAGTGTGTCCCACTAGGAAGGAAAGAATTTCTTGTCGTGTGTGTCTCATATCCTCCTGGGACAGCTGCAGGTGCCCCAGTCATGGGGCTATCCCTTCTTTCTCTGTAGGAAACTATCAACCACCACTTCCCCATACCCCACTTGTTTTCAGTTTCTTGCTACAAAGACAGCCCTCATAGATGCAATGCTGGTCCTAAACCAGGACTTCTCAGCCAACAAGACTGCTGCTGCTTTCTAGGTACTTCTAAGCCAGCCTGGGGCACTTTGTACTTGCATCTTCTTCCTGTCCCCAGAGTTGCATGAGGGCATTCCCTATCTTGAATAGCTGGGAAGCTCTTACACCCAGAACCCCCAAAAATTGTGCTGGCCATCGTTCGTGACAGATCACCCCACGAGCTCATTGTTTGCTGCACATTACCTCTCAATTTCTCTTGGCCTCCTAAGTATCCCTTTCCCCTGCTTTTGATACAATTTCCTGCCAATGTCAAGGTAAAGCATTTGCTCAGCTCTGATGTGGGAGTAGAGAAAGACCTGCACAGGCCTGGGGCAAGGATAATGGCAGGGCACTCTGGAGTTCTATTCATAGCTCTGCACCACCAGATCTGGGGCCTCTTGCCTCCCTGTCACCACGTCCCCACAATGTATGATGCACAAAGTCAGTTCTTCCTTTTAGAAGTTACAAGTTAGTTAGTTAGTTCACTGTTGGCTTTCAGAAACCTGGGAGTACTGCCTGGAAGGGTCAGGAGTGGTAAGGCATGCTTCCTGATCCAGACATATTCTGCATTTCCAAGACCCCATTTGTTCAGTTTAAAAGGGAGCACAATAATAGCAGCAGTGCTGGGTCAGCAAGGATCTCATAAGGCAACAGAGTGAGTGCCAGGAAACGCAAATCCAGTCCCATCTCTGAGGACAATACTATACCAGCCAAGATGCATCCCTCCCACTGTAAAAGAGAGCAGAAAAACTACCCACCAGCACCATCTTACTGTCTGTTGCAGCACTTTCAAGCCCACAGAGCAGCACTGGATTATCCAGTGCAGGTAAAACAGCACAGACTCTTCCCCATCAATATTATCTGCAGATACAGTAAAACTTCAGAGCAAACTGCTCAGCAGAGATGGAAAAACACTAATGGAAACACAGACACCGAATTTCCCTTCAGTGCTTTGCCTATCAGCATCCTGATAGTCCCAGGATGCTCTCAACACATCCTAGAAAAGAGAGTAGATCAAAAAGAAAGGTCATAAAGAAAGAAAGAAAGTAGGTCACCTTTTCTTCTTTGCACATTCCCTCACCAGAGAGGACAGTCCCCTGCAGTAAAACATGAGACCCAGGTCATGCTGGGTTTGTCTTCCCAAAGGAAAATCCTTGTGACACACACCTCCTTCAGCTTAGCACTGCTCACATTTACAGATATTTTTCCTTTCCCACTCTCACTTAACATCAGTGCCAAATGCCTGACAGCAGCTGGGAAGCCAACACCATTACTATTTGTAGGCATCTGGATTTTGCAAACCGTTAAGTGAACATGCTGATAAAGGCATGCCACAAGATCTCAGGTGAACAAATGCCAGTACTTGATCAGCACAGTTCACTCAATCAAATCCCCAGTGTGACTGTCTAGAGTCCCCAAGGTTCTCCTTGGTGGTCCAGAGGAAGGAACATCACAAATGCATAACACCACAGGGAAAGAAAGAGGCCTGATAAGGCAGGATCCACCACAGGAGAGTACTCTCTCTTTTTCTTCAAAGTGAAAAATGTCAAAGCCCTGAGGGCTGGGGTATTAGGAATAGGGATGGAACCTCTCTCCCTGAATACTGCTGGCCAGGGGAAGAAGGTGAAGTGAGGACTCAGCATACTCAGCACACAGCAGTCCACATCACAGAGGTGTGTATGGTACCCCCAGAGACCACAGGTCCAGACACACGGCCCTCCTGCCTTGAGAAACACTTTTTCACAACCAGCCTGCTCCCATTGGAAGTAATATAATTTCAAAATGACAGAGAGAGATAAGGATTCCCCAACAGTATCACACACAAGGCTGAGCTGGCACACAGCTCAAATCTGCAAACCATTCTCTGAAATACTCTGAATTTAGAAAAAAATGAAAGCAAGCTAAAACAACCCCCAAAAGCAAATTTCCCCCCTTCCCCAACAAACGTGTATCGTAAATCCCTTTCAGAGTAAGGAAACAATTCTCATCCCAGTTTCTACAGAGGGTGAAAATACATCAATAAGCCACAGTGCTTTGCTGTCAGACTTTGTTCAGAAACAGGGGAGCCTTTACCTGCCAGACAGCAGCAACGAGAGGCGGTCAATGGGCGTCTTGCCCTCCACCGCGTAATTCTGGTCTCTGACTAGTAACTGGACGCGCCCTTCACAGCACTTCACAATTTCTTTGTAGACTTCCAGGGGCACCTGCAAGGGCAGGTACATGGTCTTGTAGAGGAGTTCAAACTCTTCAGGGATGGTGTTTCTGCGGAGCCGGTAAGCCAGGTGAGCCAGCTGAAGCAAGCAGGCGAAGACGAGCAGCATGTTCCAGATGAAGATATCCAGCCCACAAGCGCTCAGCCAGCCCCACAGAGCATAGCAGAAGTAGCCTGGGGCCAGGAGGCCAAAGATATAGAGGGACCCAAAGATGCCACTTCCCCCCATGTAACCCAGGAGAACGATGCAGCTGGCCAGCTGGTAGGCTGCCTCCTCCATAATCTCCTTCCAGGCATCGCACACCGGAGGCTGGAGAACAGCCTGGTCCCAAGAGAGGCTGCTTGCACTCATCCTTCCCCACTCCCCACCCTCCCCAGCCGTCCTGCGATCAGAATGAATTGTCATACACAAAGGGTGCTGCAGAGGTCTGAAACCAGAGCTGCTGGGTAGCTGTTCCTCCTCCTCCTCCTCTTGATCACCGGCTGGTCCCACAGCAGTGCTTCAGAGCGGCATGTTAAAGTGCTGCCAAATGTTTTTGCACCCAAAAAAAATTCCAAAAGGGCTCGTTTCTCCTCTTCGTGGCTCACAAACTGTCGGCTGGCCCCCTTCTTAGCCACAATGGTGAGAAAAGAAGCTGGTAAATGTGAGGCCAAAAGAGCTCGGTCAAGAAAAGAGTAGAGGCCATTAGCTGGAAAATTCACAGTCAGGACAGAGATCTCGTTGCACTGCCTGTCTTGCCTGCACTCCGGCAAATGGAATAGCGACTGCGAGAGAGCAGCAGAGGGAGCTGGTGTTGAGTGTGGAATGTGTATCTCTTGGCATGGAACGGAGAGAGACCCCAAATGGATAACCATGTTTGGAATTGAAATCCAAGGAGCAAAAGCAGAGAGGAGAACTGAGAGCAAGCATGCACCCGCTACTTAACATAACTCAGGCGTCCAGATAAGCCCAGCGCAGCACGAGGAAGGGAAAGGAGAAGGGAAAACAACCAGCTTTATCGTGGCAAGCTCCAGTCACACATGGGGCTCTCCACCACTCTGCACTCCTGCAAGAGAGTGACTTTCACCTTGCACAAAAAGGAAAAAAGGTCACCCCTTCTCACACTGTGGCTCGTAGCAGTGGCAGGGACTTAGCAAAGGAAGAGAGGCTGGCTCTCAATTAATGCTTTCCAGGCGCTGCAGCACAACCTCCCCTTACTCCAGAGAGCTCCATCTCATGGGATGTTTTAGATAAAGGGGCATGAGGTAAAGCTCTGCAAAGCCAAACAACTGTGATTTCAAGGGATAAAACTAGAGTAAACAAGCTTCTGGCGTCCAGTTTCATCCATCTTAAAGAGGAAACTATCCTGCAAAAGCTTTGTCAGGATAGATACTCGGAACACTTGGAAGCATGCTTTGTGGGGAAACCCTAGCTGAGGGAGGATTCTGGCACCCCACAGATAACAGGCTCTGTGAGGAACCATCCTTGGAAAGCATCATCTCACATTTCCATTTTTTGAAACTATTTGGAACTATATTCCAGCTATTTGGAAACCCCTCCTCCAGACCTTCATTTAGCAAAGCGAACACTTTCAACTGAGGTAACCCAGGACAAAAGCACGTGAGGGAACCTTTGAGTTCAGTCCTCCACAGTCAGCTACAGAAGAGGTGGATAAACGCGATCTCTCCCCTGCTCCAAGTAATACATTACCAGTCACACAGGCAGCATCTGCCCTGCTGGTAGGAAGCAGTTACATTTCAGGCATTGGCACGACCCACGTGGTCACTCAACACAGTATGAGGTCAGCCTGCATGGGTCAGTGGAGTAGAGATAGGGTTTCGAGGGTGGTCGTGTTTCAGGCCGAGCTTGCAGCTGCCCTGCCTAACATACCATTTCCATTGGCACCATTCACTTAAAGACACACCAATCACCTCTTCTATGAACAGTGCTCTGGAATAACACTGTTTCCTGGGCCAGGATGAAGCAAAGCTTTATGGCAGCCTTAAGGTCTCATCAATGGTCTTGGACAGTACAGTCTTATCTCTGCAATGATTAGGCTGTGTGCCCCTAAGAGTTTGACAAGTTGCCATGCAGGAAGGAAATAAGACAAATTAAGCTTTTCACAGGGTGAGCATGATCCACTCGGAAAAATGCTTTCTGTTATAGGTGAAGTGAAACAGGGAACTTGGTTTCCAGTGGCCCCTTGGTTAAGTGAAGAAATAAGTCCTACTAATTGAAGCAGAACAAGGCTCATCTGCAAGAGTTACGGGGAAACTAAGAACTTTTTGTCTCTTGACCTTCTCTGCAAAGAGGGAAGGATGATCTTACAGCCAAAGCACTACAATAAAAATCTTGGGATCCAAGTTCTGGTTTTCATACTCACTAGATGATACCAACATCAACTTGTCTACCTTTAGGCCTCTGCAAGAAATCTTTATTATAAAGGGCTCTTTCTCCAACATAACATGACATTTGGTATAAGGAGTTGGGAAATCAAGATTGGGAACACTTAGGAGAAAAATACATAAGATCTGTGAGACCAAACTGAACTGCTATGAACAGAAATGTAGAACTGCATTAGAGGAAGCATTCTGAGGAACACCACTGCAATTTCTCCTACCTTTCATACTATAAAAAAGCTTTTGCAGCATCATCAAAGCAAGTGAAAAAAAGGAAGTCATTAATTTCACTCTTCAGTTAGGTAAATTTCTGAGCCAGAATGTACTCTGGAACAAATGATTCATTAGAACAAAGTCCTTCCTCTGGCATCTTCTAGAACATAAACAGTGGTGTTGCAGTGATGCTGGGGCCAGTCCCATGGGTGAGGATGACCTGTTGTGACTTGCCTGTGGAAAGCAAAAAGGAAGCTTTCAACCCACAGCAGTAAGAGCACAAAGCTCTCATCAGAAACTATAAAACTTTTCTGCTAGGTCTCAATATGACATTGTAGAGACAGTGATACAGACCTTTAAAGGTAGATCTCTGAGATTAATTTAGGTGTTTTCAGACCCAGTTTTTCAAAAGGATGATTTGTAAAGTGATTAAGCCACCAAGGCTCAAATATTCCTTTCTCCTTTGACAGTACCATGGCCATACAGATCATCTTCACAGCACTTCCTTTTTTCCACACAGCAAGAGTTAAAAAAACCTCTTATTGCCAAAGAGAAATTTTATGTTCATGCCTTGCCTTGAATTAGAACACGTGCCTTCTATCCAGGGATGCTGGTTCATCCAAGAGGAGTGTTCAAAAGCAAATACTGATTCAATGGGAAAGCCACACAAATATTAAAAGGGAGATATCAGAGTCCCAAATAATTTGGAATTAAGACAGCAAGTGCATAAAAAACACCTGAGCAGCATTAAGACCCTTCTCTGGAAGAAGACACATAAACATTACAACAAAATGGGTCTGTGAAGAAGAAAAACAGACTTGCAAAGATTTTCAGTACTGAAACTGGCAGTGTGTAAACAGGTACTCCACTGATTTCTTCACTTATAAGTTATTCAACCAGTAGCACTTATTATTTAGCTGCAAGCGATGATGCAATCCAGACACAGCCTGCACTATGTTTGGCAAATAAATCCCCTGTCCTTGAGAACCACACAACACAGAGATTATCAGTCCCAAATCTCACAGCAGCTGAACTACTGGCTATTTTGCCCACCCTCAGGAAGTCTACAGATTCACTGCTGATCCCATAAGCTGAGAACCAGTTCCACCACCTGTGCTGAGGACACCAAAACCTTGGTGGCCCAAAGTCAGAGAGGACAATCAGACATCTCCTTTTTGATTTATTATATAGTGCATTCGTGGCATTAGTCTGCAAAACTGTTACTTACACACAAATAAACCCTGTAGCTCCAAAATACACACATTTGATTTACAGCTTTTGGGAAGTCTCAAGCCTGTTCCAGACAAGCTCACACTGAATCACAAGAGCGGAAAGGTGGCCTGTACTATATCTAGTTGTACTACTGTATAGTTTAGTCAAGCTTCCTCTACTGCCATGTTTCACACACTCACAGGTACACCAAACACCCTGTGCAGGGCAGTGATTGTCACCAGCACTATTGATAAGCAGTAACACAGTGACAGTAATGCCCACCCAATGAATCAAGCCCTGAATCCACTCCACAGGAATACAGCAGCAAGAAATTAATCCACCCAGCAAAAAATGTGATTTGACTACAAGGTTTTTCCATTGTTGCTTTAGAGTTGTCCAGTATCCTTTCAGTACGTGTTGCACACAGGTATGTCAGCATCCCACTCATCAACTTCCTTCCAAAAACTTCCTAAAATACCTACCCATGCTTTTACCCTAATGGAGGCCCAGACATACCATTACTTACATTTAAAGAATTTGTGTCAGATTGTGCAGGGACTCTTTTTTTTTTCTTTTCTTGACCTGATATAAACAGCACTCCCATTCTCACTTGATCCTGCTCTATTCTGTGCCACCATTTCCAGTTTACCCAGAACAGACACACTACCACAAAGCTGGTGTTCATCCACCTTTTAACCCTCTCTTCAGTTCAAGCTCTGACCGCAATGGTTCAACAATAATTATTCAAATTTCTACTTCAGGACAACAATAAACACCAAGAGGAGCACCAGGTCCAGCTCCTGAGACAGCTACAGTGCTGCAGGTGCCTCTGAATGCTTTCTCCACTCCCCTCCCTTCCCTGAGGCTTAAAGCCAAGGTGGACACAACTCCTGCTTTGAGACAGGACCTTCACAAAAGGAATCTGGAGGCAGAGTCTAAAGTCTCCTTATGCAACTGGAGTCTCAGCAGAGGCAGCACCAACTGTGACATACCAAATGTTCAGCCTATTTCACTGCTAGCTCAGGATATGCAGGGCACAGCTGGCAGAGAAACAATCATGACTGCACCCACCTCTCCAGCAAGATCAAAGCCAAAAGAAGAATCAAGACAAAGCACAAATCTTGTATCTTCAATTTCTGAAAGCCCAGCAGGAGAGGAAGTAATCAGCAGTCAACTCACCACAGGAAGAACAACAATGGTAGGGTTGCACAATTAGTATAAAGCCAAGAAAGTCCCACATGTGTAACACATTACCAACTGCAACTTTGTGTTCCCCAGAGTGTAAAAAGGAAGCAAAGGCCAAAATCCCCCTGTCATGCCATACAGGTAAAAAGAAGGAAAAAAACAAAAGCTGATGCATGTCCAGCACAAAACCAACACAACAAAAACTGAGCATAAAAAAAAAAGGCTTTTCTTTCACTACATACAAGTCAGTTGCACTAACAAGGAGCAGTCCTCTGCTCCCTTTCCCTTGAAGAACTACTGGCTCGAATTTGATATGGGAAGTACTTAATTATTCATTATGAAGAGTGCAGCTTGAATGCCTGGGTAAAGCTATTTAAAAAACACAGGAAGAATTCTTAACAGGAGAAAACAAATACAGTTTTGACTGTGAGGAAAGTTCATTTTGTAAGACTGTGATTGCCTTTGTACATAGTTATAACTAGTCACAAACTGCACTACAAGCTTCAACATGACTTTGCTGAAAGCAGTAAGAGGACATGTTACTAACATGATTTCACAATTTTCATCACTGGGAAAACCCACCAAAGTTCTCTCTGTTCAACCACAACACCACAGTAATCAGTGTTCTCATGTTCATGATCAAGCTTTTCTCATTCTCTCCATTCCTGCAGCACACTGTTTTCAATAAGGAGGGCACTGTCATTTCTTGACTTAAAAAGAAACAAAAGTCAGGAACACTGGTCATTTTTCAGACTTTTATTAAGAGGACAAAATATATTCTCTATAGCAGAGGTCAAGAGTTAACAGTGGAAAAGCTACATCATTAGAGACTCTTTATAAATAGATTCTTTGTTTATATTTGTTCTTTGAAGTAACTTGCAGAAATAACCTCTTCTGCCGCTTTCCGGAGCACAGTCACACCACAGACATCACCTAGAACAGAGAGAAAACAGCTTCACAAAACATGAATTTCCACTGGGTATTGAGGGAGAGTTCAGCAATCAACAAAAAAAACCCCACCCAGCACAAACCCATAAAAACCAACTCCCACACTGCCCCAGCATCAAAAAGCTAAATTGAGGTTTGGATCTAGGAGAAGACAACAGAGGCAACACCATTCTCTACTGCCAAAGGCTTCCCCACCCTTGCAAGGACAGCAGTGCTTCCTCTAGTGTCAGTGAGGATTGCTCTGCCCTCCCTCTCCTAAGAATGACACCTTTGCCATCACAAACAGTACTCTGGGCCTTCCAGTGGCACCAGCTGAGGTGCCAAGGCTCTCCAGAGGCAGAGGTCCTGAAGACTGTACTCACCACATTCACAGTCCTGCTCATCTCACTCATATCTTGAAGCCCAGAGCTCTCATACACTCTTTGTGAGCTTCAATTAGGTGCCCACAATTTTCTTCCCCCTTTTCAATGATGCTGCAAAACAAAAAGATTACCAAAGTTCAGCAATAAAACGCCTACTTACTGTTAGCCAGAGCCACAGAACTCACAAGCTGTTGGGAACAATCAAAAATCCCTATTAGGCTCCAGAGATCTCTTTGTCTATCCTGTCCAGAGTAGCATTGTTTTGGAAAGTATAAAGCTATCTTAAAAAGTTACCTGAGCCTGGAGCTGTGCATTTAAAAGTCTGATAATAGGTGTAAGAGAACTTCCTATTATCAGGCCAGGGTCTATTTTGGGCAAGTCTAGATGGAGATTTGTTATACAACAGAAGGCTGTCACATCACTTCATCAAGTATGCTGAGATTGTCAGCAACTGGTTTCAAACCATTCAGTAGGAAAGCAACAAAATTTCTCCAGCAAGGGACAATAGGGAATAATCTGATGAGTCAATGATGTTTCAGTCCAATTTCAGCTGGTATTTAGGGAACCTGAAGCAAAAAAAATATCCTGTCCAGCTATTGTTTAAAAATTTATTTACCACATCACTTTTGATGTTACTTATCCATCCAAGTAGGAGCCTGCCATCGTTGGTACATCATGTATACCACAAAAGCAGTTCAGACTTGCTTTTTGTCTGACTGGCAAAGCACTCCCTGATCCCAGAGACGGGGATTCCACTGCTCTGCAGAGCGCAGGTCACAGGTCTGATCAACTCCCATCTGCCACATTACACAACTCTCCTTGCCAAAGGAAGAAACTATCAAATGGTGAATAACTAAAATATCTGATTTTCTTAGTTTTCTTCTTAGGCTTTATTACAATGAGCATGGACACATCTGCTGGATGCCCAGGGAGACTCCATCTGACCAGAAACCTGCGTCCTTACAGGGTCCTGGACTCACCCTCACCAATAATACCAGCAAAAATACCGTGTTCAGTATTATGTCACCAACTGAACAGCACCTATGTCACCTGTGAGGTAAAAACACGCCAAAAAACTCTGACTTGGTCACCACATTAAAGCTCTTTAACAAAGGGGCTGTGTTTTGCGGGTGCATTTCACGCTATTTGATAGCTCCTGTGATCGTGAGCAAGCCTATATATAATTACAAATACAGCTACAAACGTCACTGTCAGATCTTGCACTTCCGTGAGAAATGTCATCCTCAGTGACCCAAAACACACATCCTTTCGCTTTATTTAAAACAGAACACCATTGACAACCAGCTGAACAACAAGGACTTTACCACTTGCTGCTTCAGTCAGCCGACAGCAGCGACCATTCCCAAAGCAGCACTAAAAGGTGATCTCTGAAACCCGGGGTTACGCGACATCAACCTCTCCACTTCTAAACTACCCCTTTAAGGCATTTCCTCCTCCTCTCCTCCCGCACTCTCCCTCCTCCCTCGGGCGCTCCAGCCGCAGTGCCCGGGGGCGGGAAGGCTCCCCCGAACGCCCCGAGCTGCCTCACCAGGCGTCCCGCGCCTTCTTGGTCTCAGGGCAGGCACAGCAGGGCTTCAGCGGCTTCTTCTCCTCCCGCGCCTCCCCCCCAGCCTTGCTGTCGCAGCTGGCGGCGGCCACCGACGACATGGCGGGACCCTCGGCCTGCGGGAACCCGCCCAGGCACCTCCCGGTTCCGCGGAACCTCCGCCCGCCCCTTCCCGCCCGCGGTGCGCTGGGAGATGTAGGTCCGAGTGCTCCGCCCGCCCCTTCCCGTCCCGAGCGGAGCCGGCGGTGGCCGCGGTGGCTTCGGTTCTGCCGGCGCCAGGCTCCGCGTCTGGAGCTGTGACACGCCACCTAAAACTCTTTTTCCCTTCTCAAGGAAAAGAAGCTCGGTTCTTTCTGGTGTTGTCTGCAAAAATCAGATTTGTTGCCCGGTGTGTTACTCGAGAGAGGCGTTATTTATTATTTATTTCAAGCCCGGGTGCTTGGTGGAATTCGACAAACCAAGCACGTCAGCTATCAAAGTGTTTTACAATTTATACATTTTAGCAAACAAAGGAATTAGTGTTCATTGGCTACAAGTTACATAGTTCTCTTATTAATCAGTATTCTGTCTTCTACTGGTGAATGATTCTCGGTTCTCATGCTAATTAGTCCGTATGCCCAGTCCTTCTCTTTTGGGTCGGTGAGTTTCTAGGGTCGATGTCCCAATACAAGTGTCCCGTAAATTCTGCATTCTTTATGTCCACTATTAGTGGGCATCCTTTTTTCCCAAGCTTGTTAAGCTCCCCCTAGCTCTGAAATCACTCAACCATGTCAAGCACTAAACTTTAACAAGGTAACTCTAACAACAACTAATTTGTTTTTCTAACACATGGACATCACTTAGAGCTTGATTGTTAGCTGCTGTTTCACAGATTAAATCTCCCTTCTTGATTAGGTTTGAAAGTATACAAAGACCACACATTAAAGAACATCCTTTCTTAAGGAAATTTGTACATATTTCACGTTTTGCAACAATGGGACTGAAGAACACATGGCAGCACAGGGACAACATATATGAGCACAGTCAACATCAGTGGAACACTCATTTTGCTATTTCATGGCTGATGTTCTTGATTTGTGGGATACCACTGAACACCTAGGCTTGCACAAATCTAAAATAAATAAATAATGTCTCTCTCAAGTGTGTAATTACTGGCTTGTTGCACACCGGTAGTGAATCTGATTTTTCTGGACAACAGCATGGGAGAAAAGGGAAAAGATACAGAGACGCTTTTCCTCTGTAGTCTGGCCCAAACCTGGCATCAGCTGCCACTTTTACCTTCCAGGTCTCCGCCACATACAAGCCACAATTTTGGCTCTGAGGCCACAGCCTGTGAGCTCCCTACTCTACACTCGTCCTTGCCACCAGCCCTCATGATGATACTTGCTCATGTATAGACTGGTAGGCACGTGTCAGAACAAAGGGATGCCTCACACAGGTAATGTGGGAAGAAAAGGGCAGGGCATCAGTGGATGTGACACTGCTAAGACCTAGAAAATGGAAAAGAAGACTGTGCCCAGTGGGATGTAGCTACTGTGCTTTTTAATGGGGTGTAGCAAGATTCAAAGAAGAACTGGCTGTTTGTATCATGTACTAAGGGGACCCAAAATTGTAGAATATTGACAAGAACACTTGGAGAGGTAGAAAACATGTATTTTATGTATTGTATTAGACTTTCAGGATGAGATTTTTACACTTGGGTCAGATTATCCCATACTTGTCAATCACAGAAATATTTATTCTGATTTGTGATGAAGAGTAAATAGCAGTAGCTCCCATAAGGTTATATACTCTCAGTCTCAGCAAAACTAGGGAGCTCAAAATATCTGCTAAAATCTGAATACTTCACTCAGGTAAAAGATTGAAAATGGTCCTGGCCTATATAACACATGAAATATCGAGCAAGCCCATTGGTTTCAAGAGTCCTGGGCAAGACAGAGAGAATGATATCATTTTCAGCATTTACCCTTCCAATAAGTCAGGTCAGAAATGAGATCATTCTCTGTTGAGATATTATTCTGTTTCTCTAGATCACCAAGGTGAATACCAACACCACTGACTTGTGCTACCTGAATGAGTAAATGACAGGAAATAATTTTCATTCTCATGAAAAGAGAAGTAGAATCTATCTCCTTTTCCAGAAGTCCAAATCTCCTCACTTTCATCACACAGGTGGATAAGGCTCTCCTGTTTTCACCACCGAGGCACCTCTGTGACACCCTAACAATGTGACTCCTCAAAAAGCAGGCTCCTGAGGAGATTGCCATCATCCTACCTCTGGAATAGTGTTATGTGACACTTGACCTAATCAGTCACCTACTTAATTATCCAGGGATCTTGGCTCAGTAGCCTGTTCCTGTATCCCAGCTGGCTGGGAAGGTTGTTCAGCACACATTTGTTGTGAGGTCATGCAGCCAGGCATGAGGAACTGGAAGATGTACAGGTTGCACTTGTTGACCAGAATATGATTTTCCCAAATCCATGCAAACATGATGAAAGATAAGATCTGAGATTGAAACAGCTATCAAAAACACATCAGCTCTCCAAAGCTGTGCCTTGTTCCCTGTTTTTAAAACATCCTAAGTATGTTTCCCTTTCAAATTAACTAGCTTTGTCTTTTTTTCCTAAAGCTTTATCTGCTGGCCACTATCCAAAGGCCAAGATAGAACTGATGATAGCAACACAAACTCTGAAGGAAAGCCTGTGATAAAACCTCAATATCTGCAATTGAACAGTATCTTTTATTTAATATCTTCTATTAAAAAAAAAAAGGTTGAAACATAGATTGACTTAGAAACCTTTAGAAACCAAACAAAACCAAACAAAATACATTTTACAGTCTTGCCCAAGTTACGGAATACCAAGGGCAGAGGGAGGTTAAAATTTAGTCATCTTGAAAGACACCTTAAATAGGTTTGCACAAAGGTTTGGCCTGTGAAGACTAAACATCTCTGCAAGCAGTGCTCACTTCACTCTTCCAAATAGATTAAGGAGGAATACTGCTATTTTGGCCATGCTCCCTGCATGGTAATAGTTTGTCACAGAATTGCCCTGGAAGAAAAGTAATTTCTTATTGTGATGAGAGGGCAGTGGCCAAGAGAGAGGAGAAGGAAGTGAAGTACCATAAAAGCACAGTTAACACATTTTGATAGTGGTTGCACCAATTTGGAGTACAGTGCAGAGGGGAGATCATAGCCATTTCTCTTCTGACATTACCTTGTGAGTAAGAATTGATAGTTAACTTGGTGCTTTTTGTTTTCCATTTGTCCTCTGCCTGCTGACAGTGGCAAAAGAATTATGTTAGAGTTATGTGTCAGAATGAACAGATTTATCTACCAGTCGAAGAGGAACAGCTAAGGGCAGACTACTGAGATGAGACTGCTGGAAAACTGTCAGATCCAGTACCCTGGAGAGGAGATTCAGTAAAAATCTCAGTCTCTGAAAGAGGTAATGAGAAAAGACACTTCTTCTATCTGCATGTTATTTGACAGCCTGGTGCCACATGTGAGAGTACAAGGACAACAGGTAGCACTGGACATTTATAGCTCTGGACATTTACAGCTCCAAATTTAGAGGACTAATAGGTGAAACATGGAGAGATTGCCCAGTTGTCATGGATTTCCAAATTATTTCTCCTGTACATCCTTTTATCAGAATTGAAGAACATACAGAGTGACTCATGACCTGTAAATATCACATCCACACTGCAGTCATTCCAATTGGCTTCTTTTGTCTTCAGTTTCAGCCCACTAAAAGAGTGGTTGTCCAGAAAAAATTATGCACTTATCTCTCAGAGAGACTCAAATGGACAGACTTTTCAAGGAACCTCAAAAATGTATTTACATTCATTGTTACTGTTAGGTGGGGTAAGCCCCTATCAGTGTCAGTTGAAAGTAGCAGTCTGGGGTAGTCTGGGGTTTTCCAGATTTCTCACACTTCTGATAGACATGATAGAAGATAAATTAAGCTGTGGAAAATTTGTGTGGTGAAACTGAGCTGAAGGTTTTTTTGATATTTTCCATGTAGTGCCTATTCTGGGAACCACTAACACTTTATCATCTTGAAAAAAGAAACCTGTTCAATATGGTCTAGAGAAATATTTTTGTCTTTCACTCAGTATAAACATGAGACAGCCACTGCTCCAGCAGCCCAGTCAACCATACACTGTGTTAGATTGTCAAAGAAGTCGTCTGTGGTTTGGGTCAATGCTTAGATAACAGGGAAAAATGGACTTCAAATATCTGAGCAAGATGACTTGTCAGGACTCTGTTACTTCTTATATTAACTGCCCAAGAACAGAGTAAAGCTTCTCTTTTTTATTAGAGTTGCAGACCTGCAATTACCAAATGCTATCAGCTCAGCAGTGTGACCAGAGAGAGAATGAATGCTGGGGTAGAAGGACTTTTGCTCTGGTCTAGTACAATGGAAGAGACTCTGAAGTGATTACTTATATCCCCTCCAAGCTTCAAACTCCATCTTTAGGTGAAGGCAAGGAGTTCACTGGGCTAAAATCACCTTAAGAAGCAGTGTAGCACTCCCTCCCCAGACTGAAGAGGCAAATCCCCATGTTTCAGGTCTACAGCATGAATTATGTATACAGGAATTCCATACCACAGGACTGAATCATGCCCTCCTGGGAAACCACCTTGGAAGGCTTTAAGGAGAAAGTCTCTTTCCATAATTGGCAAGCAAGCCCTTAAAGAAACAAGCACAGAATCATGATTACTTTTAAAGCCTTTCTGTCTCTTTGAATGCTCTACAAGCTTGTACAAAAAGTACAAAAAAAAAAAAAGCTTGTACAGAGGTACAAAAATTGCCAAAAATTCAGCCAAATCTTCAGAGCGTCACAGCCTAGACATGGAAGGTAGTTTGCAAGACTGCAGTCACTTTCCACTTTAGAACAAGAACTGCTGTCTCTGACATTGCAGGAATCAGTCCACAGCATCCCAGAAATTCTGGGATTTCATGCTGGGACCAGGACTCTGGCCTAGCCCTCCACAGTAAAGACACCAACCCTCTTATAGGCTTTGGTATAAAGGATATTAATGTCTTTTTCACATTGCTTTCTGCACATCTCTCCTCAGTCTGTGCTAAGATTATAACTATCATCCCTTTCATGTTATGCCCCTTCTTGTCAGTGTCCCTTGAAAGTATATTCAAACATATTAGTAAAGATTGGAAATCTGTCATGCATGCAAACATCACAAAATCAGCATCAGCAAATTCAGTGTGCAATCTCCCTGGTAACATGGCCAAAGAAGGAAGCTGCCATTTGGTACCATGCCACAAAGTAACCTGCCTATTCCATATGTACAGGAGGCAGGAACTAATGGCCTTTAGGCACTGGACATGTGGCAGCTTTTCCACAGTGCAGCTATGCAGCAGCTGATGTTGGATGCACATTTCAGGCCTGGTCAGGCTTACTTCAGTGCTTGCTGGGGTGACTGATCAGCTGCTCCCTTTTGTGGAGGCAACACTCATGAAAATCCGAGCATTCTGGAATAAATCCCATTGCACAGACTGATGGGAAGGAAAAGCCAGGTGTTTTTACTCAAATGACTGCATGTGTTACCAACACAACAAAAAGAGCATGGCTGAAGAAGACAACTGGGTATTTTCTAACACTTACTAACTCAGAAATTCTAATCTGCATTTGGGAAATCATATCCTCCAAAAGACATGAATCTGCAAAGGTCTGTCACTACATTGCAGTCAGGATCTCTGTTTTTAGGTAAAAATCAGAAAAAAATAGCCAAGGATTAAAAGTGCTTAGGCATGAAGCAGACACACATTAGTCAACCAGGGGAAGTTTTGCTACAGATTTTTTTTCCTCCATTGTAGAGTGCATCTAAGGCAGTTGTCTTTCCAAAGAGGAAGCCTCTCCCACTCTCAACTCTCATGACTTGAAAGAGTAAGACTTTCACATTTCTGCAAAAAGACCTACATAAATTGTCAGAACTGATCAAACAGCTGAGCCAAAGTTAATATGTACCACCACATGCTTGAAAAGATGATTTCCAGTTAGTCACCCCACAAAAATCAAATGCTGCCCAAGGTCTGTTCTTTACATCTTTACATAAGGGAAACCTTATTTAGAACTCAAGTCCATGTGCCTGTGTATTGAACAAAAATATCCCATTGTAGTTCCATAAAATCCTCCATAATACAAACTTGTAATCTTAATCAGCTCTGCTGCAAACCAGGCAATGTTTCTGCAACTCCAGTGAATTATGTTAAGCTGTCAACCAATTGAGAAGCACCAATACTGTAGGTCCACTTCTTTTCCACTGCACACGTTCTGTTTGTCCTCTTTTTACCCCCTAATTGTTGCTGCTATTAAAAGTTTCATTCTGCTTGTTGGGATGCCATTTTGATGCCTGTATCAGTGACAAATTGGGCTTGTTTGAATCTAAAGTCTCTCATGATCATATTTTAGGAAATGCGAAGCTCCACTACAAAAAACAGTTTAACATTCTCAATGAACTGTAGGAGCTAACTGGAAGTCTGGAAGGAATTATTAGTATTTACAAATACATGAGTCATTCCATATTTGAGATGTCACTAATTGCAGCTGCATACTTTTATGTAATCCCATTCCAGCATCTCACTCCTTTAAAATACTGCATCAAGACATATGCTGTGCAGTGCTGCAAGCTGCTTGTAAAGAGCCTGCAATTTAGAATGCCCAAAGCTGGGTTTTTTTTCACAAAGTTACTAAATAATGTAGAAAATTCAGTCACTCTCAAGACACTTCTTCCACATCAGTGGTCACACCAGGCTTCAACTTTGAACGACTAATTCACTGGCACTTGTTTTCTTCAGCTTTTCTTCTTGCTCTCCTTCTCAAGGAAATCTTTAGAATCCTTGTCGCCATCAAAAATCAATGGGACTTGACTGTCAGGTGCTTAATGGTCAGATTTTAAGAAGCATCAGGGTATCTCCATATGCAGGTGTAGAGATTCTCAAGAGTGCCTATTTACATCGACATCTTCCTAAATATATTATATATTCGGAGTACAATTACTTTTTTGAGAGTGACATGGGAACAGGCATCATCTACATGGCAGAAAATGTCATCTAAATGTCCAGCTCAAGCCCATATCCTGACTATTTTGCCCTGTTTTTCAAGATGCTGTGCAGTATTTTACTCAAGTAGTGTCTTAGGTTGGTACTTACTCTGTGCAACACTAGATTTTACTAAATGCATTCAATCTGGATTAGGCACATCATTAACTACTCCAGTCCCTCTTCTTCGAGGTCTAGTTCTCCTAGGGGTCCATCCAGAAACTTAGGATAAGAGAGGGGATGTTTCCAGCTCAACATGTCACATGCTGAGTTCTTATCATATTCTCACCATTGATATGTCAAGACACCAGTGATGTGCTCTAGGTCCTGTGCTGTGTTCTGTTCAGTCTCCACCATTTGAAGACTGGGAAGTGATGTGGGAAGAACTACATGGGCTGGCCCTCACCTGACCTCCACCTGGTGGACTGTAATTAAAAGATGATAAGTAAATAGCTTTTTGGAAAGCTTTAATAGATGAGATTAAGATTATGTTGCACTAATTGTTTAAGAGTGAATAAGAGTGTAATGTATGGAATTGTATGTATCATCATAATATCCATAGGATTTTGTCCAGATATTTACTTTCTATGAAGGGAGTGGCTAAAATAGTCACAGAAAATCAAGAGTCCCTCATGTTCCCTTCAGATCAGGCAAGCACAAACAATAATTCCCCAGAAAAGTGTCTTAACATACTGAAATTTGAAAACTGCAAGCAAGCATGATGGTATTGACATTAATTCCTCTGAGTATTACTTGAAAGGTGTGAGAACACCAGGAATTCACTGGTTCCCTAAGGAGTTCAACCCAAGATCCTTCTCTGCTGAGCTGAGACAACATGCCTGACTACAGCCCAGCAAATCTTCTAAATGTCATCTCTGTTCTTTAAGAATCTCATCCAAAGCTCATCCATTTAAGGGAAATTAAGTATATAAATGTCCTTCAGAAAATGCCTGAAATATTGGTAAAATTGGGGGTTTGTCACAAATTGGACTTCTCTGAACCACAGGCTGAAAACGTCCTTAATTCTGCCTTTTTTGTTTTTTCCACTGTCTAAATGTTAATCAAAACCATTACAGAAGGCTTTCAGCAGGTTTTAAAGTGAATATTTTAATTCACAAAGTACTACTACTACTTCATTTTCTTTGAACTTTGACTTTTTAGGCTATTGTCATCTGTATATTGCTTTTAGTAAAGGAAATGTGCCAACGGTCACACTAAGGAAAGGAAGGTAAGAGAGAGCAAATCTCCTTTAAAGACTTCCATCTATTTTTTTTTTTCCATTTCAGTGGTTGCAACAGAAGATGCCTCTCTGAACACAGCTCTTAGTAAAGCCAGCACATGTTAACCACAGACTTCACCTTAGCAAAGTTATGTTTACCACAATCAGTACTCCAAGGCCATTTTTACAAAAGATGTTGCAAGTTACAAGTGAGGTATTTTACAGTGGACATAATGCCTTACTATAGCCAAAGGTCAGCACAGAAACAAGCCCTCAATCCACAAAACAGTCTGTCACAGCATCTGGCTTCTCACATCTTGAGACTTACCTCTGTTTTCTTCTGGGAATAGGGACCACATCTTCTTCCTCCTCCTCCCTTTTTCCTCCTCCATCCCTTTTTCTTCACTCTCCTACACCATCTCTTTTGGTGGGCGGGAAGGAAGGCTCCCTCCTTGTGGATTAAAACCTAGCAACCACATTGACTGCAGCCTTGTGCTGCTGCTTTCCTGCTTCTTTTGAACCACACACCTGGAAAAAGGTGTTTATTATTCACAGTTAGTAAATTATGCGCAGATTGGACGGGGAATGGAAATCCGGAATTACCTTGGATGGGTCCAACAGCTGAATTAATTTTATATCCTTTCACATTTAAAATACAAGAGCTGAACTGGCAGCATCCAGGTTAGAGCCGGTGATGGACCAGACCATACATGGAGGAACTGTGACATCCTGTGGCAAATATGGGAAACAGCACACCGACGGTTACTAATTTTTAATTATTTTGGGCATTTCCAGCCATCAAAGCCTCAACACTGCTTTTAATGCTATAACTTTGTTGCCTGTAACTTAGATTTTTTAAAAAATAACTAGAAAAATGCCACGACGAAGCATCCCATGCACGCAGCACCACAACAGTGCTGTGATTTGACACCTGCTAACAGCAGAAACCATCTACATAATGAAGCTTAAAGGTAGATGGATGACATCTTGCCAGGAGTTTCACAGATCCTCATGGATTGCAGGGGAAAATTCACATTCAAGAAACCCAGTTACCTCCCGGGCTTTAGAGGACGAAAGAAAAACAGTAGAGAGACTTGTCATCTGTTTAGTTCAATTTCTTTGCCAAATCCTCTGTAATTCTGTCTTTCCACACCCTTCCCCACTTTTTTAGCTCCTCACCTACATCTCCCCTTTACTTGTCCAGATTATTTCAGTTCTGCTTTACTGGCTCCTCACTCTGTCTCTCCCTCCTTCCCCTGCACACTGGCTGTCTACCATCTCCACCCTCCTACTAATTTTTCTTTGCTCAGCCAGCCAAGTTTCTCCTCTAAAATCATGCTTTCCTGTCCAATACATCTTCTCTTTGCCCAGCTACTATTCTGCTCTCAGCTAGTGCCTAATCCTACCCTCCTTGCCTGAATTTTCTATTTCCCTTTGTCTGATTTTGCAGTTCAAACACATCAGCAAGTCATCACAGCATAACAAGTCTGTCAACGGAGTAGCAGTAATTCATCTTGCAGCAAATTACACCATCTTATCTCAAGGTTAATGTGAGGTAAAATGCATTTGGCTCAGCCTCTGTCACAGGCAGCTGCACTTTTCTGCAGTTTTGCAACAAGCTAAGCACTGGCAAAGTTAATCCTGCAATAACTCACAAGGGTGTGGACAGGTTACTCCTATATCTGAGCATCTAGTGTCCCCTAGAGCCAAGTGGCTATAAAAAAAATAATCAGGTAGACAGCCCCTCAACTCAGCTGGAAAAAGTAATGAATAAAAAAGTAAAAAAACCCAAAAAAAACAGGTTTGGAAAGGATGAGAGGATCTGAGGAGAAACCCCATCAGTCATGTTCTTTTGTAGGAAATAGGAATCTTTTTTGATTGCTTGCAGTTCAGTTGCCTTCAGCTCACTTTCACCAGAGCAACAGGATATGTCCCTGACATACATAGACTAACCTGCCAGATAACCTTTTCCAAAGTGCTGGTCAAAGACAAGGCTGCCAAAGTTTAATGCCTGGGATCATGTATTTTTTTCAGTCTTCTGTGTTTTGGGATCTTTTTCTTTGGAAATGGCTGATCTACATTAAAAATAAATAATAAAAAAGCCTGATTCAGAACAAACCTCACTGCTTTGCTGTTATAGTGTATTCCACAGCACACACCAGTGTAACAGCGGCCCTGGCCAGGTTTCACACAGCTTCAGGTCCACAGGAATACAAGATTTCAGCCAAAGAACACTGAAGACAGTAATAATCAACACAACTTTCAACACTTGTAAGGCTGTCCACTGTCCACACCTGTAGTTCGCAGCAGTTTCTTAGAAATATTCATTAAAAATTAGCCAATATTTTACAGGAACACACTCTAATCTAATCTAATCTAATCTAATCTAATCTAATCTAATCTAATCTAATCTAAGCAAGTTCCATGAACCTGAACCTTGAGCTTTTTACTTCAGCCAGCCACATATACCTGTCACCTCCCATGAGTGAGTACTAGTCTTCAGGCAGCTAAACAGTGACCTGAAAATTTCTATTTTCTGACAGCTTAGTTTTCAGCCACATCAATCTCCAGAGCTGGTTCCCTACATAGCCTTTCAGCTGCCAACACTGACAGATCAGAGGAAACATCTTACATTTAGCCCAGTTTAATTCAGTTAAATAGTGGGAGTGCAGCTTTTTGGTTTTCCATGACTCCAGATAGTACTTATCTGGTAGGCTACGCCTTGGCATTTTGTAGTACTGTAAAGAACCCATTTAATTGTCCCATTGTTCCTTCTCAGTTTGGTTTCCATCTGGCTCCTTTCCACATCAGAAAAAATAAAGACCAGGCCACCTGTATCCAGTCATCTCTGAAATTCTTAAAGTGGAAAAATGTGAGAGGGTAAAGCCAACAAAGAATAATGTTTTGGCCAAAGTACAGTTTACACACCTCATTACCTCTAGGCAGATGCTCAGAATGGAAAATGTCAGCACGGAAATCATGGAGTTTCAATGAAATGAGATACAAGAAAGGAAAACTGAAAGAGAGAGAAGAGAGAAAGCCTGGGCAGCTCTATTAAAAAGAGACTTTCACTGTCCCTGTCCATAATTATAATAAGGTACCACATGGTAAAGCTCTTTATTAAAATGAGGGCCTTTACAACCTGCTGAGTATCTTCAGGACATGGATCAATCCATTGTGGGAAGTTGCATCCTACGCATGTCTGTCAGAAAACCTCCAAGTTGCAACAGCATTTCTTAGTTCAGGCACACCTTCAGTTGAATCTTCAATTGACCCATTTTGATCAACTACTTTAAGAAAGAAGTTGTTGCTTCCAGGAAAGGATGGGCCTTTAAGAGAGTTAGCCAGCATTCAAAGCTGAATTGTCTACAAGTAAATTCACAGAGCCAGGGAATTTGGAACCATGGTCCTAACATGGTCAGACATGGCAAGCTGTTAATAACCCTTTGGTATACAGTTTTATACATAAAATAACTAACAAAACCGACTTCCTTCAAGATTATAGGCAGAGGAGAGGGCCCATTTGCGGTTTTGCTGCTTTTAATGTCCTATTCCAAGGTAGCATTGCCTGCAGGTCTCTTTATGCTCACAAAAGCATTAGCCCTTTCTGTATTTAACATGAAGAGGCTTCCAACTTTGTTTCTCATAGAAGGGAATGGCCTCCTCCTTGAGGAAACAGCAATGTTTTGCAAAGCCTGATGTTCATCTGTAAGCCTTGTAGAGGCATCTCCCTATGTCTTACAGATGAAAAAATATTTGGAGCCCCTCTTGGAGGTAAACACCAAGCCTATTTTCACAGAATCAATCAGGCTGGAAAAGACCTCTGAAATGATGAAGTCCAACCTGTGACCACACACCACCAGGGCACTGAGTGCTATGCCCAGTCTTTAACACCTCCAGGGACAGTATAAAACACTTCACCCTGAGTAGTCCATTCCAATTTCTAATCACCCTGTGAAGAATTTCCTTAAAACAGGTTAAGACTGTCCTCTTGCCTTGTGCCCAGTTGTCAGGGTGAAGAGGCCAACTCCCACCTGGCTACAACCTCCTTTCAGGTAGTTGCAGCGAGCAATAAGGTCACCCCTGAGCCTCCTTTCCTTCAGCCTGAACAACCACGGCTCCCTCGGCCGACTTGTGCTCCAGACCCTTCGCCAGTTTCGTTCCTGGACTCGCTTTCACTTTATGGCTGCAGAAGTCCTAAACGATAACAAACAGCGCCAGGAGTATGAATATTCAGGCTTGAATCCTGCCCTTAACTGTTAACTGCTCAACCAGATTTCTCAAGCAATTAAGCGAGGGCCCAGGGGCACTGGAGAGCATCACACAGCACAGCATCACACATCACAACGCCATCAGCAGCTGCTGGAAAGCCAGAGTGCCTGTGTCCTTCCTTTCCCCCCGTCCTGCTCAAACTACAGCCAAATCCCGCAGGCGGCACAAGATGGAGGCGGCAGGGCTAAGCCTTAGGGCTCAGCGGAGAGCAGGAGCAGCGTTCCGCCGCACCGGGAGCTGCAGGAACCAGGCACGGCGAGGGGCGAGGCTGCCCCCGGTGAACACCACGAGAAGTCACCCCCGCCACACCCGGGGAGCGGCCTCCCGGAGCAACGACCCGCAGCAAGGGCGGGACACCGCCGGCCCCGCCCGCCGGCCGTGGCCATGGGAACGGCAGCCGTGCGAGCCCCGCTCCGCAGGGTCGGGCTGCGGGCCGGACCTCCGGCTGCCCTTACGGTACCGGGCCCGGGCAGCGGGCGGCGGGACCAGTGCGGCCAAAGCTCGATGTCCCCCACGGGAGCGGGGCCGGGAGTTGGGTCGCGAAGGGACGGTGCTGCCCGGGCGGACCTCCCGCCTCCGCCGGGGCCGCCGCTGGGCTGGGCGGGGAGGGCAGGGATAGGGCTGGGAGCAGGATCGGGATAGTGATGGGGATGGCGGCAGTGACGAGGTTACCCGGAGAGGTTTGGGGCCGTGGAACATTTGCGAGCTTGGAGCAGAGCCAGCTCCGTGTCCCAGAGGGAAGCGTCATGTACAGTGTGGTATTTCCGCTGATCACCATTGCACCGTGCCCGCCTTTTAATGTTTCGTGTCTTCACGTTTTAAGTTGGCGGGGCTTCCAAAGGAAGTAGATTTTTCTGCTGGATCTAAAAGTAGATTTTTCTGCTAGGTTTCTCACATGCGTGTGCCACACGACAGTAGTACTTCAGCTCTGAGGCTCATCTGTGTGATGGTGGAATTTCTTTGATACGGAGACACGTATGTCGGTTTTTTCTTTCCTAGTGTGCCTTATACTCTTTTATAGACAGACTTTTAAAGATCTTTGCTGGTTCCCCAAATATGTAAATAGTCCCATTTGTTTGCTTATCTTTCAGATACTGTGTACATACACACTGTCAAGTGAGAAGGACCATTCAAAGTCAATGTCTGCTTGTTGGTGCTGAAGTGGTAGGTGTTGGCCAAAGACAGCTCACGTGTACCTTGTGTTTTTCTGTGTATTCACATACATGGATTGGAACTGTCTCAGTCCTGAGCTGCTCCCTTAACACAGCAAAATACAAAGCAAAGGAAGCAGTTTTATCTAAATCAAGACAACACAGGGAGTAACAGTTCTAGGATGACTATGTAACAGCAGCTTAGAAATGCCCAGTTCCATCTTCTGAGTGATTTCCTAAATTGTGTGTCAGTATTTTTAATACAATATCTCCAAATGCCATTAACTATAGCTGGTATGTTATTTAGGTCTAATAAAATAATTGGACAGTTGTTGGGCTGTTAAAATGTGTTATTCCACACAGTGCCTCCTCACTTACCTGGGGATATACTTAGACTAAAATGAAATAGGTAGCAACAGCTAAGCAGCCTATAAAGATTGCAAATCCATCCCAGTTCTTCATACTGGATTAGCACAGTTTAACTTCCTAGGTAAGGCCTTAGCTAAAGAGCCCATGCTTAGCTCCCCTCTTATCCATATTCCCCCTAATTTAAAACCAGCAAGGCCATGTCTTGTGGGAGCTGCAGTCACACCTTTAGGCAGCAGTGATTGACAGCTGAACAGGCTGCCAAGGAAAACACACTTGGTACAACTGCACAATTAGATTTTAAATACAGAGTCCTCCTGAAGGTGTGCATTTGACTGAGGCTGCAAGACAGATCTTTTCAACTCGAACCCCTTTGCTCTACAGCAAGGAGAAAATCCCTGAGCAGCTTTCCAGCAATGGAGTCAAGAAACATTTTTTTAAAAAATGTTTTTGGATATCTCTTGCTCCATTAGCTCAGGCTCTTTCTTATATCTCCATGAAAAAAAAAAAAGGTGTAGTTGTCTGCCTCTTTGTACAGAGACATACACATGGAGCTGGGAACAATGCCTGTCATCAGAGAGATCCTTGCTACAATTTGTCTGTTATAACAGTGCAGGCCACACAAAGTAAACAGGCATACTGTCACCAGAGTTGTCACATCATAGGTGTAACGGTGGCAGACTCTGACTTGTGTAAATCATGTTTTAAAATGAATCAGCAAGTGCATAATTTGAAATTCAAAAGACTACAAATTCTTAATCTAAAGTTTCACAGGTTGGGATGGGCGTTGAAAGGGTATTCCAAACTCTTGAAAGTTGGACTCCCTTTGAAGAGAAATGGAAAAAAATGCAGGCTCATACACAGCAAACAGCTACTCATAGTGGGATGCTTAGGTCTTCATCAACTGGCACTGTCTTAGACTGATGAGTTAGAGCACTTGAAAAGTCAGTACTACCCTATATACATCTAAGTTAGCACCTGCTGAAATGAAAAGGGCAAGTCAAAATTCAATTCTCATTTCAGTCTTTACAGAAGCTCAAACCAATATAGCTACATCACTTAAACATGAGTCACGATGGCAAAGATTTATTGGCAAACATAAATTTAAGGCATATCTACCCAGGGAAATTAGTGCTTTAAAGTAAGGATGTGGATTTTTACTGTAGTGATTTTTGTGTGCTAGCTCCCATTGAGATATTTTTAACAAATGCTAAAATTGTTACAGTGTAAAATAACTTTACTTGGTAAAGTGGAATATGTTACCTAATTTCTAGAGCACTAGAAATAGGAGGGAGTTACATGGGGTAATGTGCTAGAAGTTCACGTTGCTGCACATTCACAGTTACTGCACACCAACTTCTTTATGTAACAAACCATCAGACCCTTTGATTTTAAGTATAAGTTTAGCACTGGAAAACAGCCGGAAGACAAATCTGTGCATCTGCTGCTAGTCTGGTATGCTCCACATCTTGAGAAGTACCATCTACCCAGCTGACATCATTAGCATACCTTTGCTGCCTTCTTTCCCCATCCCAAATGTGCAGTCCTGTAAATCACAGCAGGCTGAAATTTTGACCTCTTTTAGTGCTGTTTGAAATCTCTAGCCTACTGCCTGTCGTCTTTGTGCCCCCACAAACACTAGGTAAAGGCAACCAATATTCGGAACGATGTCTACTGGAATGATCCATTTCCCAGCCTGCAGCTTGTGCTTGAAGGGTGAAGATCCTGCGGTTGCATTTATTGCTCGAAGATGGAGGGCTCAGCAGCGCCTGGAGGCTCTTCAGCAGCTTGCTGTGTAAGTGTTATATGGTTGGATAATTTGAAATGAACACACAAACAAAACGAACAAAAACTCATGCACACTGAAATGGAGATGACTGCAATTTGCTCCTACTTATATTTCCCTTGAAATTAAGAGATTGCAGCTGTTGTGGAGTATGGTTACCCATCTGTTTCTTACAGGGTGGATGTTGCACATTCCTTCATCCCTGTGCTATCTACTTTGCAGCGGTTGCCATGAGAGAGAAGAGAGTTATTTCAGTCTTTTATAGACCAGTTGAGTTATGAAGACGTCACTGACTTGTGTGTAATTTCAGTGGGAGCTGTTTCATTTTTCATTTATGTGTTTTGCCACACCACGTAGTTTTTTAGGTCCCCTTGTAATAGTATTTGAGACTGCAGGGATCAGCCCAGGTAGTTGTTTTCAAAGGGTTTTTTCCTGCTTTAACAAACTTACTTTAGACCATGGGCTTTTCAGATGATGCATGTTCTGGGGTTGGTGGTAACTGAGTTCTGTCATGTGCCAGAGAGTGATCAAAGATGTTTAAGGGTGATACAGTGGATTTCAGACCTGGTTTTGTTCAGTTTCAAAGGCATATTCTTCTCATTTCCTTAATTAAAAAATGGAATTTTTTTTTCCTTAGTGTTATTTTCAGTATTTCCAACTGTCACCAGCACATGAAAACCTCAGTGGCCTCTTGTATTTTGCCTGTTATTCTGTAACAACTTATTTGACATCTGTGCTGCTTTAAAATTGCTTTACATTTCAACAACATGTATTTGCAGAATGTCTTGCAATTAACAAAAAATGAGAAGTACATCCCCTCTGTTTCAACCTGTGCTGATTGACAGTGCTGCTGATACAGATGACAGAATATTTCCCAGCTGTCTTCTCAGTAGTTGCATTGCCACTGCAAGGTTATTGGGAATAAATGCTCATTTATTTCAGCGAAGTCAGCAAATGTAAGTCAAGGACATGCAAGAGGCAGGATCTGTGGAATAAAAAGGGCTATTTCCCTGGGTTCCCATTGTGCCTATATCTATACCATAATAGGATGAGCAGCTTATGCTAATAAAGTTAGATCATAAGAATAAGTGCCCACCTGTGCTGAATGAAACACAAATCCATCTGGAAGGAGCAACAGTCTGATATTTAAAGAGTCAGCTAGTGGAACTAGCCATCAGCTCAATTAAGTCATTTGAATTACAAACACAACTTCACAATAATGGGTTGATTATTGCTGAGCAAGTATGTCAGGTTACTGCACTGCATCTCAAAATATTCCCCTCTCTTTCATTATGTGATATGATTGAAAGCCCTGGGAAGTGATGACTTTAAACTTACCTTGGCACTAAATTGTGTGTCATGGGAGGTTAATGAATCATCTCTCTCTCGGCTTTCCTGTAGCAGGCAACCATACTGTGGCTCCCCAAATTCCACAGAATAGTTTGCAGGACTTAGATGAGGTCTTTGAAGACAACTGGTCTCAGCTGTCAAGCAATGTTATGTATTGTCAAGTGTATCTCTGTAAATATACCTTTGTATTTTAAATTAGGCATCAGCAACCAACTCAAGCACCCACAATCCCACACATCTAAAGGTCAGAAGTCTTACAAGTTGCCAAAAATGGTCTGATGAAAAACCTGGCCTTCAGGACTTGCCAGTGGTCTGGATTGTGAAGGGACCTTAAAGACACCTTTCACTAGACCAGGCTGCTCAAAGGTCCATCCAACCAGGCCTTAAACATTTCCAGGGATAAGGCATCCACAGCTTCTCTGGGAAAAACTTCTGGTTTTTGTCTTTAACCACCTTGCAAGTTGACAAGAGCAAGACTGAAGTATGCAGGGTTGTGAAATCAAATAGCAATTTTCATGTATACCTTTCAAATGACTCAATTCTACCCGTTCTCTCACTCACTGCTGTAATGAGTTCTTCCAAAACTTTAAAGTAAAGGAAACTCTTCAAGATATTGAACTGAAAAAAATTTGAACGTAATCTTCCTACTTTAAATTCAAAATGGGGAAAAAAATGAAGAAAGAAGGTTCTTGCAAAAGATATGGTTGTTCCAGAATAGATTTTGAAACATTCACATTGTCATCCTAATTTTTCTCCTTTATTGGAGAATTCAAATTGAAATTGATGGTAGAAAGTGGTAGTCTTCTCCTTTGCTCATTCTGCTCCTTTATACATATTTTCTGTTACAGAAGGTGTTGTTTTCCCCACCACTCCCAATAAAAGTAGTTTACTTTACAAAGTCAAGCATGTAGAAGTGGCCAAACCCTTCCATAACAAGGGCATAAGAAAGTTTTAATAAAGGCAGAAAATAACCATTTCTTGACCACACATAGTGGGAAGTATACTTAAAGTGTTAAACTATTTTGTTACATACATAAATATGAAAAAAGCAAAATATAATTGCTTGTGTAAGTGTGGGGATTTCAGGCAATAGTGCGATACATGTTGGATTGTGCAACCAGAAATGAGAGATTTAAAAAAAACAGGGCATAAGGAAAAAAAGCAAGAATTGCTGTGAATGTACTTCTTAAATTATATTCTGTACTTTGGCTTTTAGAACTCAGTCTTCTCTTCAGATACCTAAGATTGTGTATAAAGACCCTGAAGTTGATGGAAGGAATCGCTACAAATATTTTGTACGGTAAGGAAAGAACTGATTTGAAACATAGCTCAGAAAATTGCTTCTGTGCAGTTTAAAGGGTACCTAAGTAAAGGGCAGTGCATTATTTTTTCTGTATTTTCTGTCAGTTCTTTGGTCACTGATACAGAAAATTTAAATAGTAACCAAATCTTAAAACAACCAAATCTTTTTTAAATTCATGCTATGCCAACATTTTCAGCCACTGATAATTACCATATAGGCAAATATACCAGGCATTTTGTACTTAATAATTATTTGTAGAAAGCTTTTAGGCTGTAGATCTTCCTCTGAAAAGGAAGAAGATACTTAAAAAACTGGTGTGGTTCTCCAGACTCATAGAAAGGTGTCTTCTGCCAGAAGCAGAAAGGGAGCAAAGGGAATTCTTAATTAATTTTCATCAATATCCTCCACTGCAGGACTGCTCTGCTCCTTCCAGAATGACACTGCAATGGATAAGCAAGGTCAGCAATGGATTCAAGATCCAAACCAACAGCCAGATACAGACATTCTTGACTTAGTCATGTACACTTTGAACTACATTCACTGTTTTGCTCAGCACCTATTGGCTAATATGTCCACTTTAAATATATTTTTTTCTTTTTTTTTCTGCAAAAGGTTAAGGGAAATCAATAGCAAACTGTAAAATACAAACTATAAAAATGCCTATGAAGGAATTATGTAGTTAAGTCTGTATCATTTTCAAGATACCTCATGAAACATTGCAAAAGAGGAAACAATCAAATTAGATGAGTCCAAAACAACTTACCTTATCAGCTGATTGTATGAATTCATTTCAGGATTTCAAGCAGTTATTAAAAAACCCAAACAACTCTCTCAAAAATGAAATGTGAAAAAAGTAAACTAATTAAGTAATTAGTGAAGCATAC
>VYZS01064290.1:7728-35424 GCA_013400695.1 Neodrepanis coruscans
TTATACTGCATTGTAAATATGACAAAGAAAGTGTCCAGAGCATCAGTCTTGAGCAATTCATCATTTACTTCATCTTTTTTGCATAATTTAAACAGTGAACATTCATCTTGGATTATATGTAGCATCTATAGAAATTCATTTTTTTCAGGTTTAATCACAGTATTCTTACTTGTGATGATGTGACTTAGTACAGAGGATGAGTGTGCCAGAATTCATTTTGCAGCAGCATCCTTTGGAAGTCAGCTTTCTTCCCGTTAGCACTGGACATCCTCAATTCAGAGCTTCCTACAAGAGGCTGTTGAGAATAGCATATATGATTTTTGCACTACAAGATAGAGTTCTGTAAAGATATATGCAGAAACATTGAAAGATTGCTTACCACTTTGTAAAGCCTAGTGGGAGAAAAGGACAGACAGCCAAGCTTTGAGGCTGGTTATGATAAAGCAGCTCCCAGATGGGATGGATACCTATTTCATAAGGGGCTTTCTAACCTTGACTGTCAGTCTTCGCCCCAAAAACTCACAGTTAAATTCAAAACAAATTAATAAACAGGTACCACATAACCAGTGCACCAGATCTGCTGAAATAAAGGAAACTACTCCTGTTCATGTTTTATGAAAGATTAAAGCCTTAGCGGGTCCCCCTCTGTTTGTACTGTCCTTTATAAGCCTGTTTCCAGGGGTTCACAAGCTAGCACTAGAATTTTGTGTGGGTTGAAACTTGCTACACAAGATCTTTGCCTGGCGGCCATTTGGTTTGATGTGTTTGACAAAATTTTAAGAGCTCCTAAGTTAACTGTGCCAAACAAATAGTTTCCTAGAGGCTGAGAAGGTTTTTGAAAATTCCTTCAGGGAAAATTCCCAACTGGCAGAAAACCTACGAAAGCAAAAGCAACACACAATATTGTAAGCTACTGAAATACACCCATCTGTTCTCCTTTTTTCTATGTTGTATATAACTATTCTAATACTAATATTTAGAGTAACTAGTAAAATGGGAACGTGTCAGGCCAACGGGAATGGTTAGTGAAGGAGACCATCTCAGTATAGTCTGAGAGCTCCTATGAGAAACAAAAAAAGACAACCAACAAATCAAGATTGGGAAAGCCTTTAGCTGTCCAAGCCTGCCTTAAAACCTACTCATCTGAAAGAAAACCATGGGAGAATGAGAAGAGAAGACTAATACACCATGCATCAGTGTATTCCTGCTAACAGGTGGAGAGAATTCGAAATGCCAGTGCTTGCAAGCGAGGGACACTCTTCTTCAAGGAATTACAAAATAGGACAGGTGTTTTTTTCAGCTCCATGGCCCAGTATTGTAGGTGGTCACCATGGTTGGCACTGTGATCTATTGGTATGATCAATGTACTGCAGAGTTTCCAAAGGGTGTGACTGAGGTGTGGAATTCAGCCATGCTGAGCTCACACCTTCTGTCAGCTGCCAGAAGTGGGAAAGGCATCCTGGGACCTGTTCCCTTTAATTACACTCCCTGGTCTTGACAAGTAAATGCATCCAGAATCAGTGAACGGGGGATGGAGGAATTTATGGAACTCTTAGCTCCATCAGCCAAGCCTAACACTGAGAAGTGGTGTGTTAGGAACATTTTCCTCATGAGACCAGCAGCCTGGATGAGTAGCCAAGAAATGTACAGGAGATTAGAACTAATCCTCTTTGAGAAGAACCTGTAATTTTCCCCCAGGAGAGAAATAGTGCCACAGCTGGAAGGGCGGGTAAAAGCAGCACTGCCTCCAGGTCTGTCTTAGCAGACAGCAAATCTACAGCTTGCACAGGAACACTGAGGCTGAACATCACCTTAATGTTCAGGATAGAATGTGCTCATCTGGACAGAGTGGAGGGATAACAGCATGGCTTATGGGGATTGGCTTCCAGAGAATATGCAATACAGGTTATCCCAACACCGTGTGTATGCCCTGGGCAGAGACAGGCAGTGGTAGTTTTACCAGGATCAGTAGCTAAAATGTAGGTGTAGCATAAAATTAAGCTCTTATAATGAAGTTGCACAGGTTGAGACTTTAACCTACTGTGTGCTTAGCAGTTATATTGATATGTGAGGCAAGTGTCCTGCTTCACCTTCCTTACAGGGCTGCTTTGATAAAAATTCATTTCTTCCAGTTTTTATTCTGTCATGGGGAAGCTTTCTAGGTTCTTCTGTGGTTGTGTGGGTTGTGTGTGCCATGAAGTATACCTATGAGCTGAGAGGATTAGAAAACTGGCTGCCCCTTCATGGAGCCAAAGGCATACAGGAAAGTATTAGTATTCTTTATCTCTTCTTTCCTCTTCTTCCTTTCAAATTCCTACCTGTCCTCACTGGGGAACAGCTGAACACAGTCTGGCCCAGGCTGATGATTCTATCAAGAACGTTCAATGCCTGTAGCACCTACATGTATAAAATCCCCGTCCCTCTTTCTGCAGAACACTCCTCATGTGCAGAGCCCATGGCTGTCCCTTATGGCACAGGAGCAGCAGCCACTTAGCACAGACAGTTGAAAAACTTCTCACCTGCCCATTCTGCCTGACTCCCTCAGGGTGGCTGCTGCTGGTGGGAGATGAACTCGATTCTCCAGCTCTCCTTGCCATTCACATGCCTCCTAGAGGTTTGCTTTTGTATTAAAGTGCCTGAATTAGGTCTCAGGATTTAGAAAGGCAGCATGTCACTACTAGTAGCAGTTACTCCAAATTAAGATATACATCCAGATGACATGCAGCAAAATAGGCTGAAGCAGATTAAAGACTAAAACAGGCATTTGACAAGGAAATAATAGTCACCCTATCCTTTCAGTACATAACTGCTTCTGGCAGTTGCACTTTAAAGTACCTGCCCAATGTCGTCCCTGGTCATTTATAGTTGGATATGTTTTTGAGAAGCCACAACATATTTAGACTCCCTTTCCTGTGAATGAGTGGTTTAAAATTGTTTCTTCAAATGTTTGTTATTTTGCACTTGTCTATACTAGTAGTCAATGGAGTTGTGTTGCAAAAGACTCACAGCTGGATATGACAGTAAGAACCAGATGTTCACACCCTAGGCCAGACACAGCTGTTTCTCTGTAGCTGGCAAGGGAAATAGAACAAGTAAATGCAGAGACAGCAAGACTTAAAAAAATCTAAGGTAATCAAGCTGAATATGCCTGGAGTTTTAGGCCATCTGGAAGATTGCCAGAAGGCTATTTATTTTGATGTCTACACCTGCTGAATGGGAATGCTTTGTATGAACTTAAAGCTTGAAGTAATACTGTCTCTCTCCCTTTTTCAGAACTCCACTCCCTCTAGGCAGTGTTGCTTGCTTGATAAATTGCGCTCTACAACTTAGGCTTGATTTAAAATAAAAAAAAAAATTAAAAAAAACCCAAATCAAACATAACACCACGACACACACACACACAAAAAGAAAAACAAAACAAAAACGAAACCAAAAAAAAAAAAAAAAAACCAACAAAAAAAAACAAAACCAAAAAAACAAGACCAAACCTAAAACTTATTTTCTGGCTATTGATGAGGGCAGAAGGAAAGTGCTGCAGCACTAGAAAACAGCAGGGGAACACAGTGTCACAGACTGCTCCTTGGAGAGTTGAGTATGTAGGCAGTGTAATCTGCTAGATGTGTTGTGAGCCACTGGAAGGATTTTCTTTGTCCCATTTATAGCGAATAGAGAGAAAGTCCCACAAGCTTTTTCCCTATTGTTATGTGCACACTTGCCTTTCTGTTCTCTGTGTAACAGATTGATCCCACAATGCCCCATCTGGTTCAGCCCTAATGGCTGCAATTCTCTTCTCACCTGTCTTGTTCTCATCATGAAAGCTCCTGGGGCTTCCATTTTGCAAAAAGTCTTGTTGTTGATAATGGCGGTAACACGGTCCTACAGTGACGAACATTTGATTACGATAATTTCTAAGGGTCAAGGGAGGATTTCTGGACAAACAAGATGAAGAGGATCAGAGATAGTAGGACCACTGTCTTAAAATTGCTGACAGGGCAGAGGTCTCTTAGAAGATGCTGACCACCAAGCCAGTGTGCTGCTGTAAGGAAACAAGAACATCTCACAGGTGAAAGAGAGGTTACCTTAAGGAGTGATGTACACTGTGCAATAGTAAGCTCTTCTAAACACATAAAAATCTGTCTTCTCTTGTGTTTGTTTTTTACCAATACTTTCCTGGTCATTGTACTGATGCATTCAGTACAATTCTCTGAGAAATCTTGTATTCTCGCACTTTCCACAGCCATTAGCAACACAGACTTTGCCACCTCCCCAGTGTGTGTTGAACAGTAAGCCTTCTGTAGCCGACACATGACGTGCAGCTGCACTGCTGATGATTGGGCCCACTGCTGTCAGTACCATTCCTGGTTCTCAGATGTGTAGCAAACAAGCATTTCATTTTTTGCTCATGCATGTGACAGTTTTCAAATGTTATTACTGTTCTGTACTGGTTTTTGTAGGATAGAGTTAATTTTCTTCATAGTAGCTCATATGGTGCTGCCTTTTGCACTGAGATAAAAATAGTGCTGATAACACACTGGTGTTTTAGTTATTGCCAAACATTGCTTACACAGCAGCAAGGATTTTTCTGCCTGTCATGCTGCTTTTCCCCCACGAGGAGGCTGGGGGTAAGTGAGGATGAGAAGCTGAGAGGGGACACAGATGACCCTAGCTGACCAAAGGGATATTCCATAGCACACTACATCATGTTCAGCAATACAAACTATGGGGAAGAAAGAAGAAGGGGGACATTCAGAGCAATAGAGTTTGTATTCCCAAGTTAGATGTTCCAGAGCTCTGCTGCCCTGGGGATCAAAAACACCTGCCTCACTCATGGGAAGTTGGGAAAGAATTCCTTCTTTTGTTTTCTTGCACACACAGCTTTTGGTTTACTTCTTAAATTGTCTTTGGCTCAATATGTCAGTACTTTTCCCACTTTTACTTCTCCGATTGCCTCCCCCATTTCACTGTGGGGAGGTGAGTGAGGGCTGCATGATGCTGAGCCACCTGCCGTGGCTGTCTCAAAGTCAATGAGAAATTCAGTGGGCTGTAAATGCACCGTAGTTCTCTCTCCATTTCCCTTTTGCTGAAGGATACAATGGACTTCCTAAAATCCTTATAGAATGACCTGGATAGCTTTTTCCACAGAATATTCTGAGTTGGAAGGGATCCACAATGTCTTATGCTATGATGCTTTGCCAGAGGAAGAAGGTACAGTTTTATTTTGGTTATTTGTTTGGTTTCCATTAGCGGAGAGGTGAACTGCAGAAAGTACTCGAGCTGATACTTTTGAAGGACATGAGATTTTAAAACAAATAAAAGATCCACTGTGTGTTATAAGCAATAATCAATAATTAAAAGCCTTGTTAAAACATTGCTGAAGAGTACTTCAGAAGAAAAGTAGTTATACTGCATTTCATGCTTAATTCAATGTCAATTAGCTGATTGTTAACTTCCCTCCAGCTAAATCTTGTTCAGCACAGAGAAGAGAAATCAAAAGCATTCTGGCTTTAACAAGCCAAGTGTTTCAATCATTCATCTCTGCCCGTAGGCTCAAAATCAATGTCAACAGACGTTTCATTGCAATTTTATCAGCCATTTCTGCATGTCACTGTTTTCTTGGCTGCCCTGATTGTTCCTGAAAATTGTCTGTGGGAATCAGAATTCATCTTAAGCCGAAAACCAAACAGATAGCGCTTACTCTTACCGAACTCATGGTAGGTTCCCCTTCACCGACATAACTCGGAGGCTGCCCGGACTTAAACGGCTCAGAGCTCTCCTGTGCCCTGGAAGGCCAGCGCGGGTCGGGGCAGCCCTTCAGCACGGCGGACAGCGCCGGGAGCGGCTCTGCCCCGCCACGCCCTGCCACGCCCTGCCACGCCCCGCCACGCCCTGCCACGCTCCAAACCTCCCTCCTCATCCCTCCTCTGCCTTGGGCACCAGCCCAGCAGCCGACTTCACACACAGCAGAACAGCTTTAAGTGTTCGTCTTCAAACATGAAGGGATCGCAGGGCCCCTACAAACAAAAGGTTTTTTATCTATATATATTTCAAATGTCTGTAGAAAATTGTGTCAAAAAATAATAGGTAACCAGCTAAAATTTATAAGGCATCACAGAAGTTCCCATTTGCTTCACAATGACATCAATTATTGTGAAATTCACGTCTGTGAAAAGTGTCATGAACAAGAGCTGGGCTGAAGCCTGAATTTGGATGCTAGTGGTGCTTTGGTCTTGTCTAGCTCCCACAGAACTTGAACTGGTAACAGTCTGCTTTCCACCTGAAACCAGGGTGTTTTTTTGCTGCACTTACACTGCATGTTACACTCAGGACACTGGAGTGATGTTTCACACTTCTGACTGTTTCCAGACCTGGTCCATGGTGCTTCAGCTTCAGCTCACACTTCTGAAAGAACTGATTCACTTTTGGGGTCTGTGGCTTTCTGCCTGTTTGCTTCAATGCACCCACGCAGTGCCTGGTGAGAAGAGTGGACTCACCATTGTTAACACACAAAGTGGTTCTTCAGCCGTTATCCTCATTCACCTTGAACAAATGACTTAGTTAAATGATGTGATTTAAATGTCCTCACCATGATTAAGAGAAACTTGGCATCTGTCCAGGAAGCATTTGGTCACTGTTGCTGCCGAGGTAAATGGGAACTAAGCCAACAAAATTGAGGCTGTTTCCCCAGCTCAGAGATATTTGCAAACACTGACACAATTCCCATGGATCAGGTAGAAGTTATGGAAGTTCATTCATTTTAATAATAATCAGGAGGCCCACTCTGTTGCTCCAGTTTGTGTCATGTTGTGAAGGCATCTACAGCAACAATAAAGAACAGGTTGAGACAAGACCACACTGTTTACCACTTGTGTCTGAAGAGCTGAATCCTACAGCTGATCTAACAGTTTCAAGTGCATTTGCCTTAATGGCTAACACTGAATTTCTGATCCTGTTTTCCCAATTTTGCTGCAGGTTTGGTGACCACTTAATGACACTTCAGTTTCAAGAGAAGTGATTTTTCTCTTCATGAAACAATTATAACCTCTAGGTCATTTTACAAACATTCCTTAACTGGAATGGTGTTACACTTGATCCTCTGCACACATTGATTTTATTTTGTTTTTTCTCATATTTGTTTTCTAGTCCACCACCTCAGTTCAAACTACATGTTCTTTGTCAGGAGCTGCTTCTGGTGTTATTAGAATCATGCAGAACCAAGCAGGGTGGGAAATGGTGCTAGCACGAACAAGTGTCGCCAGAACACCAGAAATACCAGTGAAGTTACACAAGTTTGATTGTCAGCATTCAATCAATTTCTCCTTGTTTCTGTCAGAGAAACAGCTAAAATCAACATTTTTTCAAGTTCTTTTCAAGAGTTTATGTTAAGAAAAAGCTGAAAATGCAACAGTGCAATAAAAATGAACACCAAACTTCTGCAAAATTTGAAAATGTTTTTCCTCAGGTAGGTTTCATTCTTGGTGTCATCAGTGCAGCCAGCAGTTTGCTCTGAACTTGATACTGCATGGGTCCCTCTGTGGGCACATACCTGTGCCTGCATATCAAAATGAGTATTTGTTTTTCTAGTATAAACTTTTAAAAAGAACCAGTCCCTTGTGGAGAGGCATTCTTGTGGTGATGACAAGAGCCATCCTCTCTTTTCATGTTCTAAGAAGTGGTGCTTTCAGTGCACGAAGGTGACCCTTGTCTCCTAGGACCTTTTTCTCTGAGGGCTGCAGAAAAAACAGCCAACTTCTTTTTAGCCTAAATTAGCTGAGGATACAGAAAAAGAAACACTCTGGGAAAAATTCTGAGGGAAACAAAGAGGGGAGAGAAAAAAATCTTCGTCTGAAAAGCCAAACTTTTTAAAATAAAGAATATTCTCCTATTTAGATTTTTCCATTTTGGAGACTTTCAGGCTACAAATAAGTGTCTTTTCCTATTAAGAAAATTGCCTTCACTTTCCTGCAACAGAGAATTCTGTTTCTAATGATGGGAGAAGATGAGTGTAGCTTCTGAGTAGCTGGAGTGGGGATCCGACTATCAATGCGTCACCAGCTAAATGTGATTTGAGATGCAGTTTGCTTTTCTATATCTCAGATCTCAGGGCTAAACCACAAACTGTACATGACACAACTAAATTAATATTTAAAAATAATTACTTGCTGCCTGAAGGTAAACAGAAAAAGGGTAAATAATTGATAGCACTGGGACTGCCACACTGTAACTCTGCTGAGCGTTTATGATGTGCTGTGAAGGTTCAAAGGGATTGCTTGTCTGCTGCTTCTGAAGGAGGGTTTTTGCTAATCATTCCAGGGCTAGTTTTGTCAGCCAGTAATGTTTTCGGAGTTTGAAGAACCAGAATAGAATGCCAGCTTAATTTAGGTGAATCTCTAGTTTAATTTACTAAATTTCATTCCAAAATTTGCATTGGAAATGATAAGGTGATTTTCATATATATTTTTTTTTATCCCATCAACATCTAAGGGGAAATTTCATGTGGTCTGCTGCCAAGAATGTAGAGTAACTTGCATTTAAGGAGTTCTTACATAACCTGCCACACTATGACAATACCTGTCTGCAGTGCCTGGTGATGTCTTGATAGTTGGTAGCTCTTCACTTTTCAATTGTAAATATCCCTCCTCTTGCAATCCAACATGAGAATTACAACTGTTCAAATTGACAGATGACCATAAAGAAAGGTCAGTGATTTCAAAGTGATTAATTTTCCCCCTCTGTCAGAAAACTTCTTGCACTGATTATTATTATATGTGCTGCCTCCACACAGGATTCACAGTCTTCTGGTGTTAAAGCAAAGGAAAAGGAAATACACAGGCAATATGTGTGGGGAGGCAATAGTTGCTGGTCTACAGTGTGTTTAAATATGGTGCTATACACCTCTGTAGGAAGGGGATCCTTAGGTAAAACTTCAAAAAGAGAACAAAACTGTCTGTCAGCAATGTCAGCTGGTCTGGGTGAGCCAGTGACTCCCGAAGTGTTATTTGTAGTAGATATCTTAGTGCTGGGAATGGAATGTGGGTTCTTGTCTTTGTGCCCACTTGGACCTTCAGCAATGACATCTCCTCTAACACTTTGTGCTGCCACCCACTTTACTTTCACTGCTTGAAAACGCAATCTAACCTTCCATTTAGATTTTGGAAAAAAAAATCAAATCCCATGCTAAGGTATCCAAGGATGAGAGTCATTTGAAGGCACACAGTAATTCTTACACACCATTGAACAGTAGTAAGACTTTCAGTGAAATCCATGAGACTTTTTTCGGCTGATACACATCTGAAAATGAACAGTAAGAATGACTAAACAGAAAGCATGAAAACATGAGGAATATCTATCGCTGGAGATGGGCCATATGTCCAAAAAATATTGTCTATTGTTTAAGAGTACCTCAGTCAGTCCTATCTCTCTTCCAGCCCTGGCAGTCCAGACATGAATAACTGAGACACAAAGAAGCTGAGCATTGAGTCTTGAGCAGCACACAGAGGTCTGTGTATATTGGATCCAAGATCAATGTTTATAGTAGGAAAGTGAGGTTGCCAGTTTTTATACTTTAAAACTACAATTGCAGCATTTGGATAGTGCTGTCGGTCCTAACTCCACAGGTCCTCACTTAGCTAAGAATCCCTATTTTCATTGATAAAAAATTCTATTTTATTCTAAAATTCCTATTTCTAGTACTCATGGTTTCAGAGAAAGGCCTAAAATTATTGTGGCTGTCTACAGCCAAGAGACTCATACAGCAGAAGATGACACCTCGGTGATATGATTTTATTCCATCACTGCTGGGACAGGGAACTCCTGCTTTTTCATGCTTGGGATTCACAATGCAAGGAAAGGCAAAACAAAACAAAAAAGTAATACAAAAAAACCCCTTTACTCTGAACTCCATTCCAACATTCAGGTCACCACCCTTCTTGTTTCTTCCCCACACCCAAGACCACACACTTGCACTTGCACCTCCAGGCACACACATCTGCCTGCCAATGGAGGAGGTTACAATCTCATTGCAGTTCTGGTTATCTTTCAAAGAAAAATGTCCTAAAAGAAACCCCAAGACCTCGGTGGTACAGCCCCACCACTGCCATGGAGCATGGCCACACTGGCTGCTCACAGGATATGGAGAGAAGGGCTTTCTTCTTCTTGGGAAAGTGGCCAAGGGTTTTTGCAGGAAGCAGCAGCTGAAGGCAAGTCACTGCTGTTAAAGCATTTGCTGCTCTGAGGGAATGGTAAGTGTTGAGACAAACTGAGGCATCTCTGGTCAGTACAAGAATCATCGGGGAACTTAAATTTTTTTTTCTCTGAAGTTATTTTATGTTAGTTGCAGGAATGTTTCATGAGACCAAGGTTTTTTTTATTACCAGCTTGAGGAACAGGAAAATAGGGATTCTTTCTGGAACGCCGATGTCTTCACTCAATTTTGCAGGACTAGTAACATTATTTTAGTTTAAAAATCACTGGTAATATCTACTAAGCTGAACACTGTATTCATTTGTCTTTAATGATGGATAAATTAGCATTTCTATGAACAGTGACTGGTATTGCTAATGTGAATTTTTTTTGACTAGGAGACTTCTGCCAGGGTAGTAATTTGGTGTCTTGTGAGGTTAGTCCTTTAGAAAGAGCAGTAGTGAAAATAAATACAGAGCACTGATTGAATCAAAAATTAAAGCTATCACCTTGAAGAGAACTTGCCTTGAAAACATTTGGTCGTTTGGAGATGTGTGCCAGACATCCCAGTGAAGCTTTCCAGAGAATGAAGTAATGCATGCAATAGATTTTGCTCGTGAAATACCCACTTGTGAACTGTTCATGGGTATAAGAAAATGGATCTGAGGTCTTGCCACCTGAGTTCCCTTCTTCTCCCTCAGTAGGTTATCAGCATGAAAACAGGAAATGAATTGGACACAATTAATAAAACATGAAGACTTCGTGTTCAGGTTCTGTGCTCTGTCGTTCAAGTGTAGAAGACACTGTGAGAGAAGGAAACAGAGGAGTCACATCCACAAGTTCATTTACTCTTTTTAACTATACAGCAAACTTTGGCTTAGACTTGGAACTAAACCATTCTTTTCTTCCCCTAAATGTATTTAAAAGCTTTTAAACCCTCATATAAAAGCACTGAGGGACTGTTACTAGACTATGAGTACTCTTTCAGAACATAAAACATTTTCCTAATAGATTTCACCAGTAATTGGATATTCTAATACTGGTTCTTTACTCATAATTGTCTTTTAATGTGATGTAACATTTTAAACCTTCTTTTCCTGCATTTGCTTTTGAAGCTCTTTGCATGGCACAGGTTTTTTTCACCATGATAGATGTCTTTTTTTTGTCAGTCACTTACATTTGTGATTTTATCAACATCCCGAGATATGTACCTTGCTTTCTTTTTGGGGGCTCATTTTACTACAGGAGAATGTATGATTCAACCATCTCACAAAATGATTGTTTTTCACCAAAGAACAAATTATCAGCCTCAAAGAATAGAGGCCTGTATGATGTAGACCCCTACCTCACCCTGCCAGCACCACCACCTTTTCTGTCTGTACTTTAAAACCATCTCATGAAAGGTTATGGTTCCAGCAGCAATACAAGGAGGAGAGCTTGCAAACTTATTAGGAAAAAGTCATGGGAACAAAAGTAGAAGACCCGGTTTAGCCAGACAAAGAGGCCTTCTGCATATAGCTGTAATAAAGGCTTGGTTTGCTCTATGGGGGAGTTTAATTGCAAAATATTTAGCATAGGTGAATCATAAGGAGCCTAACTATAGGAAGAGGTTAACCACAGTTATAGGAAAGATTCATCTGAGGCTACAATAAACATGTTTTTGGTGGGAAGGAACCAGAAGACTCTCCTCAGCGTGGACAGGCCCACTCCCGAAACTCAAAGGTCGAGTTGCGAGTCTGAAGCAGGAATTCTCCTCCTGACCTTAGACAGTTCTTTTAGGATGTAGCTAAGTACAAGGTGAGGTGTAAAGATAAGGTGTTTATTCCTAGTAGGAATTTTTATCAGCCTGCTGTGGCTGGAACCACCAGTTTATCTCCCAGGAGAGACTACCACAACTGTTAGTGTAACCTGGAAATTATTAAAACCTCCATAGTTTTTAGCAAACTGCTACATTATCACTGTTAAATAAATATGGAAGCACTGCTTCCTGGATCCTGTCAGGAACAGGAGTCCCTCGTCTCAGAGATTCTAGGCCAAGTCCAAATTCCTTCAGTTTGCTTGGGATCAGCTGGAGTGGAAATCTGAGTGAACATGATCAACTGAGTGGAAGTCTAACTGAGAGTTAGTCATGTGGGGATGCCTTGGTATGACTGGGGGAATGTAAGACTCAGCATGATTTATGGCAAGTAATCAGTGCTGGAGCTGGCACCAGAGTCACTTAACTTAGATTAAAATACAACAGCACTTGGTGCTTGCTGCAAATAAATTTTGGCTGGGAATAGACTGTTACCCCTCTAGAGTGTTTTAAAAATAACATCTCTGTTCTTTTTTTAAATATTAGTATGTTAAATGTCCAAACAGTTCTTGCTGAAACTGATGCCTTGATTACATGACCAGAGCCCACTTATTTTCTTGGTAGAGGTACTGAGTACCCAGGGCCGTTTGGAAGCCACCAGCAGAGACCAACTACTGGGGCTAACTAGGATGAACCACTGGGTTGTGCCAGAGCCTCTGAGCCAGACCCTTTGCTGCAGTCATTCATGGCAACTTTCCTACTAAAACTGCATCTGACTTCCATGTAAGTATTTCCTGTGACTGTTTTTGCCTCTCCCTGTAGGAGTTTCTTATGCCAGTCATTTTTTTTTCTCTTTGCATCTAGCCTAAACTTTCCCTTCCCTAGCTCCAGGTCAGTGCTTCCCATGCTGGTGGTGTCTCCTGCCCCTCCCTCTCATCATCCTGCTGCACAATCACATTAACTGCAAGGTAATTAGGGACTGATCCTGTCCCCTGAGTCTTTGTTTCTCCAGTCTTTATGGCTTAAATTCTACCCTCCTGCAGCAAACACTACTGAGATCTTCAGGTTTGGTTATTTTGCAGCTGCACTTGCTGCTGTATCCAGTTCTCAGCACAAAGTTCTTTGATATTATAATGTTGTAATGTCAGGAGACCCTGGTTAAGCAAAACCAGAACCGGCCTTCCCTCCCTCCCTCAGGGGTTTCAGGTTATTAACAGGGCTTTGCTCAGCTGAGCAACAGGGTTCTGTCAGGTCTCTGCCCACATTCCTGTCTTTCAGCTTCACAATTCTCATATTATTTTCAAAAGCAGGAACAAGGCACCTTGTACGATCCCAGCAGATACTCAGCCTGTCATGGCCACTGATCTTTTGAAGTTAGAGGCTCATAAAATACTGCTGTCCTTCTCTGCCCCCCAGGAGGAATGTGTCTGTGAACTAGATCCTCTGTGGAGTCAGTTTGTCCCCCACAAGTGGTGTAGCACTGCCACTGTGAGCCTGCACTCCACCTGTCAGTCCCCCTGCTCTGTTCCTTGGGGACTTCTTTGTTCAGTTACCTGCTTTAACCTCATCATGCAGCATTATATCAACTGATTTATTGCAATAAAAATTAATTCTATCATCTGCAAAGTCAGTGTCTCAAGCGAAGAAGCTTTTTGGACTTACTTGGCACAATCTACTTTTAATAAGTTCCTGTTACAGAGTAATTGTTAGACCTTATTTCCAGCTGTTTCACACTATTTACTCCACTATGTCATGTGGAACTTATATCAGGCTGAATAGTTTACAATCTCTTGCTTCTCCCTTTCCTGGTCATCCTCACAAAGCAGCAAAGTTGCTTTATGTGCTCACTGCAAACCCTCCAAAACTGGAGTGTTCCCCATGCTGGGAATCCTCCTAAAGCTTCATCCCCATCCTGCGCTCTTCTTCTTGGTATGTGGACTCCTGGAGTCACATAAACAAAAGACGTGAGATCTGTGACATTTCTCAGCTCTGTAGCAGGGACAGGAAGTAGCATTAGAGCCAGATAAAGAGTTTGGTGCTTTAGAATCAGGTCTTGGTTTGGGATCTTTTCATTTGAAGGCCTCTGGCACTTTAAGAGCCCTCCCCTGAGTTTTTCATCCTCTTTCAAGGTGCTCTAATAAACTTCCTTTTCATTTGGCTCAGCTTGTAGTCTGTGGTGGGTCTCTTGCACTGTGCACAGGTGTGCCCTGAGACCTGGACTGAGTATCACCTGGCTCACCTGGCACCCATGGCAGAGAGGCTGCTGGCCTGTGCAGGGTGGATCTGGCAGCAGCATCTGAAGGATTGAAAGCTTCATGTCCCAGATGCCACCCGCCATGTGCTGTGCTCTGCTGCAGTTGTGCAGCACCAAGCCTTTGTGCCCACTAAGCAGACTGGGTGGTGAGGCTCAGGAGTGCACAGACTGGGTGCAGTCCAAGACTTCCACATCTCCAGCTGTAGCATAACCAAGAGAGGAAATCCAGGAGGCTGTATGTCCCTGCTCCACTTACAACCTGGCCTCAAGTGCCCCACTGGGGGCAAAGCCACCAGATAGCAGTCTACCAGCACCCAGGAGAGGGCTGGGATCTGCTTTTTCTGTGTGCCTCAACATTAGTCCACCACAGCCAAGTACGTCCAGATTCTACTCAGTGACATCTGGGCCCAGCACCAGTTTGTGCTGAGGATGGTCTCTGCTGGGTGGCTTTTCCTGCCAAGGGTGCCAGGGGCTCATCAGAGTCTCCAGGCCATGGGCAGAGTCTGTGGAGTGGAGCAGTGATCACAGCTATTTTAAAATGTCTCCTTGGAGAGCTTCTGCCTGATGCAATGAAGAAGGTAACCATCCACAGGAGAAGACATCATTGCTTATGTCTTGGTTTACCTTGTCCATGACGCTGCCCTGCCAGGCAGTTACCTGGGCATAAAATCTGGTGTGAACTTGAGATATCTGGAAGTGAATGTCAGACTTCAACATCTTCCAGACAATCCCAGTGGCAGAAAGTATCTGAGGAATCCCACAGACTCACACCCAATTTTCAAGGCCAGCATTTCTCCCAGCATACACAGCCCTGCCCAGGAGGCTAGCAGGGCTACATTATCTGGAGTTTGAATCTGGACATGAGGAGGCAGGTGCTGGGAAAAACAGGCAGGCACATGAGCAGTCAAAGGCAAGAGCAAGCGTTTCAGGTCTGCACACTCAGCACATTGCACCCAATCCAAGTTGGGCTGGGGATGTTGAAGAAGGGAAAGAAGGAACACCAAGGGCTTCTGTCAGACTGAGCACAAGGCAACACCAGTGCCCTGTGAGATGGGGAAGGGAACTTCTAATGGTGAGATTCAAGGATTGAGAAGAAAAGCATAGGTAAAAACAAATCTTATTGGGCTGCAATTCTCAAAGGCTGTGATAAGAGACCCTCTGGACCCTCAGCAGCAGCCGAGGAGCAGCAGCCCATCCCAGACAGGGTGTCCTTGTGAGTGCCTGGCTGCAGCCAGTACCTGGAGAGCTACAGTGGAACTGGCACCAGCGGGGCCCCTGCTTTTGTGTGAATGTTCCTCTTCCAGATGAAACTTCAGCAAAGAGAAAGTCGATACAATTTAAGTGCAGGATCTAAGGGCTGACCAGTGCTGGGAAGGGGCCTGAGCTATGGTTGGGAAATTTCAGGTGTGCAGCAGGAGAGGTGGTTCCTGTGCTCGGAGGTGCTCCAGCACAAATCTCTTAATAGTCTTTCAGTCTCAGCAAGGCCTTAAAATCAATCAGGGCATTAACTAAGCAAAGCTGGTTTTGTGATACACGATCCAGCTCTGTGCAATTGGATCTAATGCTGCCCAGGCTCTCCCTGGTAATGGGGCTCGATCCTGTGCCACCCACAGCTGTAGGTCTGTGGAGGAGCAGGGAAGCCCTGGCCAGGGCAGTTGGAGGAGTGAAGTCCCACGACCATGGTGTAACATGCTCAGGAGAAGATACGCCAAAGCACAGCAGTGCAGCAGGGCTTGTGCCAGCCTCCTGCTAGCGTCTCCTCTTAAATTAGCATTCCTCCCTGCAGAAGCCCTCTGAAAGTAATGTGAGCCATCAACCCCTTCTCATGATCTACCTGCTTTGTATGGCTTCTGTGACATTTTTTTTTCCCTTGAACAGGTGTACATTGTGCTGTCCCTTTTCTTTTAAGGTGGAAGCTCCCTGGCTTCAGGGCTGACCCACCTCCTGCCACATGCACTGGTCTTGTCCCCAGAGAACCATTTTTGAGCTGCCACCAGTAAGGGAAATGACAAGTCTCCCTTAAACACACACTCCAGCTCCTGGTAGATCAATACTTTAATTCATTTGATGACAACAGCAGCAATCCATGCAGCTGACACCTGGCAGCATCTGTTTCCAGCCAGGTGTAGGAGTGTTTGTGTAGCTTCTGACAAAGCAGTTTGCTTTCTCTCAAGCTGAAAGTTACTGCTAGTGACAACATGTGCATGAGAGCTCAGCCAGACCCTGGCAGGGCCTAAATTCCCCAAACACACAGTGGCTGCAAAGTGCTGGCAGATCTGGATGTCACCACTGTACCTGCTAAGCAGTCACAGTGCAGAAGTGATGTGAAGAATTATGAAATATCCCCTCCAGAAACCAGGAGTCTTGGTTTTCTTTCAAAATTTTCCTCTACCCTTTTTTTTGCAGATGCTTCTGCAGTCTGTGGACAGGTTGGTTCCCCTCTTGGTGCAACATAACACGAAGTGATTCCTGGCTGACAGCTTATCCCACTCCCTGTAACCGTGCTGACTCGAGAGCCTCACAGCTCCGGCCTGCCAGCCACTGGGAGCTCATCTATGCAAATTTGCTACAAGAAAATGAGGTCTATAAATAATGGACACCTTGGGCCGGCACGTCGGTACGAGGTAATACATTGCCTTGCTTGAAATGTACCCAGCTATATTTCACACTTCCATGTGAAAGTTACAAGGAATGAAAAGTACCCAGGACAAAACCCAACCTGTACTCACCTTCTGACCTAAAAAAAATAGTGGAGATGAAATGTTCCTTAGCTGAAACGGGAACTACTGTGTCAAGAAGCCAGCTCTTGGACTCTGTGTTGAGGGGTGCTGCAAAAAACACTCCTGCTTCTGCCTCCTTCGCAGTGCCTGTCCAACTCCCCGCTGGGCTGTTCAGAAGAAATGTGAGAAAGCTTATTGACACCATTGGCCCAGGAAAGGGCTAGTTTAGATATTAACAAAACACAGGCTGTTCCTCAGTTTTGCTGCCTTTAAATCTTTCCAAAAAGAATGTATTCACCCCACACCAGCCTCTGTTCCTGGGAGGCACTTCTCTCCTGTTTTGAGTAGCCAGTAGTCTTGGGAACACAGGCAACAGAAATCCAGTTAAATTATTCAAATATTTTTCTGTTCTAGTTGACAAAGAATTTATTTACCTGGAAAATATTAAGAAATGTGAATCAAGACTTATCTGGCTTATAGAATAGCATCCATAGGAGGCACAGCTCCATAGACTGTGATTCCTCAGCATGGGAAGACATAACCGTGGGACAAAATGTGACCAGTCTCTGGAATCATGAATAGCAGGAAGAAGTCATTCAGAGGTGACTTTTTCACTGGCTCTGGTTCTTCAAACAGAAGAAGGTGGCTCTTTATACAGTGTGACATTTATCTGCAGAAATCTTTGCTGCAGAAGGCTGAATATTTACATAAATATAAAAACATAAACTGGAATAAGTCATGAAAGAAGTAAAAAAGCTATCAGCTGTTGAATAAAAACCTCAGTTCTGTCATGGGAAATCTCTGCAAGCTGTCAGGCTCTGGGACAATGTTCTGGAGAGGCATCCGTGCAAGCTCTGTGCTGTCCTGACAGTCCTCTCTGTGCCTCTCCTGCTGGACAGGGTATCTTTGCTCTGACCTCCTATAGGCATTTGATGTCATGTTCCTGTGCCTCTCCTCCCCCATGATTTCCACCCCCATCACCTTTTTCTAAAACTCACAGATTTAGCGTTACAACTAAACTCTGCACTGAATATATTTTTGCTTTGAAAAGCATCCAGACAATTCTTTCTGAAAGCGCCTTCTGGCTACCCATAGAGCATTCTGAAAAGGATGAGCCTTTAGATAGGCTGGCAAGTCATATAAATAGTAAATACACGGTTCTGAGAATTGAAGTTTCCCTGAGAAGCCTGAATCTCTAGTTCTGTGATGGCTTGATTATCAAATAGATGTTTTACATCTTATTAGGTATTTCCATGTGTTGATAGAAAAATGTTCTATTGCATAATGTGGCTCTTGCTCCTGCTTGAGTTCTCCCCATTACCAGAAATGCTTCTGAGCCTCTAGACCAGCCTGTTTAAATAATCAGCTCAAAGCCAGTGGCACTTTGGGGTGCTTGGAGTGGGGGATGAGCCTTGGTGGGTGCCTTGGCAGGACACCCTGCCCACGGGCTGCTGTCAGCAGCACTGGCTGGGCACCCCATCAACAGCGTCTGCTGGTATCTCCACCCTGGAGCTCCTACCTCTTCTGAAAATGTGTTTTTTCCAAGCTTGGAGGCAAATCTCAGTCACTTTTTGTCAGCATATGTAAGTTTCTTCACTCTTGTCAAGCTTGACCACAGGAAAGAATCTGGGTTTCCTTTGGTTGCGAAGAAGCTTTGCAGTGCAGTTGCCTGCAGATGTTAGACCTTGCAGGTGCCAGAAGAAAAGGATGGTGTCTGCAAACCCAAGTGCACTCCCACCTTCCTTTCCCCATGTTCCACTTTGCCCATCTGCATGTGGGCTGCTCTGCTTCTGGAGGGTGAACTGGAAAACAGTAGTGCCAATAGTAATAATTTGTTGATAGAAATTCACACCACTAAAGGACTCTGAGATCTTTAATTACTCGCAAGTACCCCAGGATGGACTGCTTTGAGCAATCACTGGGAATAGATTAGCCTTACATGTACAACAAAGAACCTGGAAACTGTATTCAAAGGCAGGCAAAATAGGGAATATTTTAATGAGTAAAACGAGGGAAGAGTGGTGACATGAGGGGAGAGGAGAGAAATACTGGGCTCAATGCCTGCTTCCTAATTCCTAAACTGTCTTACTATAGTATTGTGAAAGCAAGGAGAAATAAACCTAATATCACAGCTTCTTGCCATCAAGGAACTGTATTAATACAGTACTGTTAAGGTAATTAACTAAATCAGGCTTAGTCCAGTGCTGAAAGGGATTTCTTCCCAGAGGCATAAGCAGATGTCTCAATCTAATTATACAAGTTATTTAATCAGAACCAGAGGTTGGGTATCTAATGAAAATACTACCTAGTGTAGGGGAGAGCTGTTGCAGCACTGAAGCAGTGCAAGCAGAGGGGATATTAAACTTCCATACCAGTGCAGGTTTTTATGTTATGGCTTATTGCTATATCTAACTTTAAGATCTCAGGATAAGAATTTGAAAATTAGAAAATGACTTTTGAAAAGAACGCATTCTAGCAAAAGTCTGTTTCACTGCCTGGTATGGAAAGAAAATTCTTCTACAAACACCATTGGTGCTCCACCCACTCATAGTGCTGACACAGGAACAAACAGCTGTTTAGTCTGAGGCAGCTGATGGCTCTGTGTTACCACTTTGTGTGTCCTGCCTTACCCAGATAAGAACTGCAACAGGTGCCTAAACCTGCCCACAGTGTGATGTAGCCAACAGTGGCGGTGCAGCTGTGAACAGGGCAGGCTCACAGGAGGGTGCTCTCTGTGTTCTCAGGAAGAGGCAGAGCCCCTGAACCAGTGATTCTTGGGATATACAGGGGTAAGAAAAGCAAGTGGAGCATCATTCCCGTTAGGAAGGCTGTGTTGCTATCACCAGCACCAGAATGTGCATTTACTGACAGTCATGGGCTTGGACACATCCAAGCTGCTGACTACAGCAGGTGGAAAGCAAGTCTTCTGTGTTACTGCTAAGAATTGTTGACAAAGTCATAAGAAATATTGACCTATATAATTGGAACTGGGAAGAAAAGCGTTCAGAACAGTAGTCAGATTGAAAAGATGACACATCATTGCACCATGACTGGAGAGAAAGACCAGATCCTGAGGGCTTGTCAACTGCAGTGGGAGGTTGATGGCCCACAATGCAGCTAAACAAAATACAAGAAATACAAGTTGTGGCACAGATCAGAGCTCAGATGAGACAGACCTGTAACCAGTCTGAGAAGTGCTGGGCTCTCAACAACGAGCTACTTGTAACACATGGCAACAAAGAGATATTTCACTTTGAACTTCGCTGTTCTTAATCCAGAATACCAATTGCATTTTCATATGCTGTATAAATGTCACTTCTTTTATCACCTTGCACCTATTCCACAGCAAATACTCAAGCAAACTGCCCATAAATTAAAAAAACAGCTGCTTGTGCAGAGTAGAGGGAATTATGGCCTCAGAACCCATGCAAAGGCATGTCTGTAGTGTTGCACCAGGTGATGGACCAGGTGATTTAACTTGTTCTTGTAACAAAGCGGGACCCATTCCTGCCTTGTCAACCATGCAGTCTAATGGGACACAGACAACCTGCATTCAGTCCTCTGACTTCTTTGAAACATAAAGAGTTTATGAAAAGGAGATTAAGGAAGAGTTCTTTTCTGAGATTTGCCACTTGCCAGCCTTGTGGAGCTGTGACTTAGGGAAATCTTCTAGAAGATTTCTCTTCTAGAAGCAAAACTGTGTGACATCTGTCATTTCAGAGGTAATGATCTCCCTTTGAAAATCCAGCTAACAAAAGTCCATTCAGCTTGAAAGGTGAGCGACTCAGGTTTGTCTTTACAGGGAGAAACAGAATGAAAGTTTGAGATTGGAGAGGGGAGCAAGGCTTTGATAATAAATACAGAGTATGGCCACTGGGTCCATTGTCACTGGGACCAGCAAATGTCATTCTCTGCCAGCAATGCATCTCCCTAAGCAAGTGCTGGTGGGGAAGAGGAGCTGTGTTCAGAGGCACAGCCCTCCTGGCACTGGCACTGAGTGTGGACATGCTCCAGGCTGAAAGCAGACATGGAATTAATGTCTCTTCCCATCCAAGTCTGTGGAGAGCTTTTTACAGGCGTCAGTGGCAACAGGATCAGAGTAGAGTCTTAAGGCTCTTCCCCTGGAGCTTAGAGGAGTTTAATGGAAAAAAGTCTAAGTTGTAATTAATTGGCTTCTGTGTCTCCTGCAGGAAAGAGTTAATGAAGGCAAAGCTTGTCTGGCCGAGGGGCTGGTACGGCTCCAGTAGAGCTGTGACTCACAGATGGAACATCCTGCCAAAGCACCAAGCAGGCTCCTCATCCTCAGATCTTCCTGTCCCAACAGCAGTAGTGTGAATTGGTCCAGCTGGTCCATGACTGGAAAGGTCTGTCCTTTGCAGCACTTAAGTGTTTTCCACTCAGTTCAATGCCATTTGTCGGTACAAGAAAACATTGTCTGCCAGGTAAGACCTTACACATTCAGCTGCGTTATGGTGTTTCCATGATGCAGATCTCTCCTATGGGCTCTCTAAGGAATTGAAGGAAGTGCAGGTTAATAGAACTATTTAAATGATTAAGAAAATGGCCAAAGGGAGGGCAGAAACCCATCGGTTGCTGGGAAGCAACACACAAGTTACTGGGTGAGTTATTCAAAGATGAGCCTCAGAAGTGACTAGTTTTGATATCCTCATCATTGATCTTGGCTTAAAAAGAGATGAAGAAATTAAATTCGTTGGTGGCATCATCATTACAAAATAGCACATGATTAATGAGATGCTGTGGCAGGTGTGATCTTCTACACCAGTTTCTCATCACTTCCCTTTCTCTGGAAAGAATTGGATCAGCAGCATCCCCTCTCTGCAGCTGAGTTCCAGGCCCCTGTTCCCAGCATGAGACGAGTCAAGCTCACCGGGCACTCGGTGTGCCAGGACACCAGCAGGGAGAAGCAGAGTAGTCTGAAGGCTGGTGCCTGGTTCCTGTTCTCTAGAAGCACATAATCACAAGAGAAGTGAATTTCACTAAAAATTGATGTATTCCTTCCTTCTGAACTCACCCTCTACCTCAGTTATCACAAAAGGACTGATGACAAGTCACCAAAAGTGCAAGAATTATGACACAGTGACAGTGCAGGCAGAAGATAGGAAGGACTCTTGGTTTTGATAATCCACTATGAATTACACCCCTTTGAGTCCATATTAGCAAAGCAAAAATATATGGATTAGCACCAGTATAGCAGATTAAAGCCTGAGGTAGGGAGTTTAAACAAGGCATAATTTGTAGTAACAACAAAATTACAGGGATTCATCCCTTCATCTCCCAACCCTTGCACCTCAGCCTTGCCACAAGGAAAATTTCTGTCTCCCTATTCTTCTACATCTGTACATTTCTCAAAATGTCCCAGTTTGAGAAACCAACTTGGGAATGTATGGCCTGTCAATATGGAAAGACCAGCTCTGAAACTGTGCATCGTTAGAGAAATCAGTGTGGAGCAGGGTGAATAAAGGAACACATGTCCTACACCAAATATAATTGAAAAATGAAAAATTCTCTGTTCGATTCCCCTTTCTCAGCAATTGGTCTCTGCAGATTGCTCTGCTGGCTTCAGTCACTGTTCCACAGCAGAGACTGTGAGGAACAAGCATAGAAGAGTTCCCGAGTCTGACCATGTGCGGGCGTGGTCATTCCTGAGATCCCGTTACTGCATCCCAATAAAATAACAGCTGCTTCTGCTCCCTGTTCTAGTCGATATTAGATTGACTCAATCAAGTAACATCACAAACATAGACACCTTTATCTGCTGAATGTATAATCTTTTTTGCTGAACCCCTGCCACACTCACCCCCAGGTCCTATCTGCTCTAAACTGAGTATTTATTAATGTGGTTGTTTTATGTAAACTGCAAAGATCATCATTAAATGAAAACCTTAACTCAAAAGCTTAATTATTAAGGTGGAACTGAGCTGGAAACACAGGGAGAAATTACTGATCCTCTGTGATATTTTGGGAAGAAACACTGAGTGCCTCCAACAGCTGGCACAGACTAGGGCTGAGCCCCCCTGTTAGCCCTGACCTCACTTAGGGAATGAGTCTGGGTTTAAGGTGAAGAGATTTTGTGCAGAGAGGAGAGAGTTCCCTGGGTTGGGGAGAGCAGAACTCTTCAGGGGAGACAGGCAGAGACTGTCTGCATCAGGCCCCACTAGCAGAGGGTGAAGGGGACACTGGACCCTGCCTGACCACAGCAAACAAGAGAAATCCTATTTCTGCGCAGTGCCTGCAGCCCTGCTGAGCCAAATGGCAACAGGGGAGCTTTGGGAGACGATGAGTTTTGTGCACAAAAAACTCCACAGAACTTGAATGCTGGTATTCACTGAGGGTAAATACCAACATTTCTGTGCTTATGTGTTCTCATTCGTATTATAAATGCTAATCAAAGAGTTTGAAGCAAAAGACACACAGAGAAAATTCAGAATGTACAGGCAGCAAAGGCATTTCTCTGAAGTTGGAAATGAATTCTTCAGTATTTTCCCTTTCTTATTTTGACTGAATCCAATATATATTTTATCGAATCACTAGAATTGAAAAAGTGGGGCTTCACCAGACAAGACCTGTAGCGTTTTGTTCCTAAACAAGGCATAGTTGTAAAGACAGGGCAAAATTAAAGAAGGTAAGAAATCGGTATCCAAAATTCGCACTTCTGGATAATCAGCTTTTCAGAGACAGCTTGTTTTCTACAGTGAAGAACAGATTTTTTTTAATTCAAACCCTTGAGCAAGATTAACATGCTTGGTGCAGATCCATACCCTGTCGTACCGCTTATCTCAAGGACAGCACCTCGACAACAAAATGCCACATCCATCACATGAGAATATCAGCAACTGTCCGGTCCTCTTGAATATGAATAAAATACACGATCCACCAGTTCTGTGTCAGCTCAGCTGCTTTCTAAAGCTACATACACCTCAAAACATGAGTACAGAATGTTTCTTTCATTTATGGTACTTACTGGACATATAGGATGAGCCAATTTTTGTCAAAAAAGGCCAGGACAGCTGGGAGGAACGTGATGCAGAGACACCCTGCAGTACCACGCACGTGCTCAGAGTCATGCAGAGCAACTTGTAGAGATGGGCATGTGCATGTGTTCATGTCTGTGCACATGCACAGCCCTGTTGGAGGTGGAGAAGTGTGAGGAGAGCTGATGGGTTATCCCTGCCTCCTCCTGTTTGTGTTAATCCTAAAGGCTATAGTGTCTGTTGGTGGATGTGTGTGTCTATTTTACGTCCCTTTGTTTTCTTTGATACTTTTAATCCCCTGGGGAGTATCTCTGAGCTGAAGAACTTTAGAGCTGATATAGCTTTTTTAAGTGGGGATTATGTAAATGCATATTATGGGGCTTTCATAAAAAGAGATTATTTGTCGAATACATTTGAGTGCTTCCTTTGGAGACATTAAGATCTGTTGTGTAAACAGGAATTTAGTGACTGCCTAATCTAAACTTCATTGATTCAATAAAAGATCACAACAGCATTTTTTGCATTCATTTTTGTCTCGTGAGAACATATTTCTGGACAATTTTCAAATAATTACAGGACTATATATGACCAAAGTTAATCACAGCGAGCATACCTCACACATCTGTATTAACTGTTCTCCATGATTCATTCTCCAGTTCTCTTCCTCTCTGGTTTTATGGTTAAATTTACTGTTGTCCACTAACTTGTTAACTGTCAGTTGTTAAATTAGGAATTCTGCAAGTTTAGATGAGTAAAAATAAGAATTTGCCAAAAGGTATAGCCATCCAAAAAGTTGTAAAAATTTATTACCTGTGCTCTAGTCCTAGATGAAGGACCATTTAGACAAAATGCTAAAACTTCTAGGAAATGCTGCCTCTCCTTAGGGTAGTTTCACACAGAGTCTACTTTGAGAAGATTTAACTCTTGGCCTCCTTTCAGCTGACAGTAATGCTGGTGTCTTTCCTTGCTGCAGAAATGATGCAGACCCCCTGATCCAATGTTTGATCTAGTTGTTTCAACTGGTGTCTGAGACATGCCTGGACATCAGCAGGAGTTGGTTTACTCAGTGCAGGACACCCAAATGTGAGGCAGTTTCCCGGTGATCAGACGTCCTGACACCACATGGCCACGAGTCACAGACCATCCCCAAGGAACAGCGAACTTCCTGTTCCCTGTTCCCTGATCGGGGGAGCACAGCAGTCCCCTCACTGCAACTCAGGCTCTGCTCCCTCCATGCTGAGCCTCCTCCTTATTCCAGTCCTCCCACTGGCCTCAGATCCAGCTGCATTAGGCAGGTTTTGATGCTGTCACAGTCACACAGAGAATGAATCATATTGAACATTGCCCATGGGTTTGTTTATTCCTTGAAGAGGGAATGGACCGCATGCCAATATCCCTGCTAAGGCATAATGAAGGAACTAGCTTTTGCTAGGAAACCTGGATGCCCTCCTACAGGGATTTACTGAATGATATGGCTCTGAAAATGCTATATAGAACTAAGAATACATATAATTAAAAAAAAAGGAACGACAGTTTCAACATACTGAAATCCTAGCAGGGTGTTTCAAGCTGCACAACTCCTTAGTCCCAGACCTCACTGGAGACAGGGACATCAGGAATACAAATATGCATGTCCAGCTCTTGAAGTTAGAGTTTATATGGGCATCTTCCTGTCCTCTTCACTCAGGCCAGCCTTCTCCTTTGCTTTTACCCCCTTCATGTTGTTTAAGACAGAACTTTGCCACCTGGTTCCCACTTCTGGAGTTGGGAGCTGCTGAGGAAGGAGCTGCTTTTGTTAAGCAGAAGTCCAGAGCACTATCTATGCAAAATGCCTTGGTTTACACAGATCATTCGATCAAGCATAAGACACACTACTGTGTAAATGGTCTGTGATGGGGATCTCAAGTTATCACACACGATGTGTTTTCTCCTTTAGTGACTTCTGAAATACATAAAACAGATGAAAGTTTGAAACGCAATCCAGTCTTCAGCCTTCGGAAATTATTCATTCTATTAATGATTTACTGATTTACACATAGCTTATTTTGCATAAAGTTTGAGCTGGGCACATTTATTCATTGTGATTCTCTTAAAATGGATATAAATATGAAAAGCAATTGGCTACCAAAAATTTGAATATTATAGCACTACATCATGGAGAGTTGACATGAATATGAGTCTAGGTCGGAAAAAATATACAAAAAATGCTTAACCAAGTATGATATTTTACAGCATGTCACTTAATCATCTGAAAGGGTTATATTCATTACAAACGTATGCAGTGTGTGCAAAGGATTCCTCAGGAAAAAAAGAAAGATAACATTATTCTCCTAATGAAATATGCTCCATGATCTATGGAACCCATCTCTCTTGCAAAGTCCGGGCTCTTTCTACGGCTGTATACCTGAAAAGAAACACTGAGTTCAGGAAAGGAACTAATTATACATCATTCAACAGCCAAAAATGCACATGTTCAATCCCAAACTTGTCCCCAAGGACAGTGCAAAGCCGAGCCTGCCAGCAGCAAGGGATGTGGCTCTTGTAGCTGGTCTTTCTGTGCTTCAGCAACACAAGGCCCAGCAGCTCCCCAGGCCCCCTGACAGGATGCTGAGCCCTCGCCATGGACTGGCACTGAACCTGCTGCTGATCAAGTTTGGCCCCCGGCTGCTGAAGTGCAGAAGCAGCTCCTGCCAGGCTGGGTTGTCACCCACCCACTGCAAGCCTGGAGGAGATGGACCTTTCCCACACGACCAGCTTCTCCAGGAGCTGGGCAGATGAGGAGAGGGGGACATGCACAAACTCAAAGTGACCGCAGGGTGGGTGTGGGCAGCACCTCCCTCCCACAGCACCACGGGCTTAGATCACCACAGGCCATGACCATGGCTGCACCTGCATGAGGAGGGCAGTGCACACAGAGCTGGGCACTGTGCTGCACACGTGCGGGGGCGGGGTGTGGAACCGGCCTTGCCTGGTCTCCCCAATGCCAGAAGCCCAGTCTCTTCTGTCTGCTGGCTCCATACTCCCAGCATGGAGGGCTGGAGTCACCCGAGCCCAAAGCAGTGCTTTGGTGCACTGAAATGACAAAGTGCCTCCAACGCAGAGGGAGGGATGTGGCACACCTTCTCACAAAAAGCCTTTCGGGAGGCTGCAGTTAATGCCTTTAACAGTGGCGAACCACAGGGCATCTGCATGTGGCCATTGACATGTTACACTCGTACACGTATTGATCTGATGGTTCATTGTTCACCCAAGCCCTTGGCAAAGGTCACTGTCTCTGCTCCCATTTTACAAACGGAGCACAGAGATGAAGATTAATTTTTAGAAGTGATTGATGTTCCTAGTGCCCACCATGATTCACTTTGGGCTTCCAGATGAAGTCTGGAGCTCGCTTAATTAAGGCATCCCTTGCCCCTCTCCCAGCAGTACCAGACACGTCTGTTGTTTGTTGTCCTTGTCTTTTGCCACAAATTCCTCCACCCTTTATCCTATGCCAACCCTCAAACCGGCTCAGAGACTTGCCTCTGATGCAGCATCCAACACCCACATTTTCTGCGATGCCCAAACAATCTCAAATCCTCGTTTCTCCGCCCTTGGTGCTCTGTACTACGGAGCGTTTAGGAAGGAGCTCCCACCTTCCCAGGCTCCAAGTTTACCAAAAGGGCCAGTGAGGGCTTTGAATGCCCCAACCCGCTCTTGATGACCACGGTTCAGTGGCTGAGGGGCGGTGGCCGAGGTCGTGTCCCGTCCCCCCCCCCC